>JAOTAY010038330.1:0-22690 GCA_025629805.1 Erythroxylum baracoense
AATCTTCCATCGAATCTAACAGTTTGTCCTGTACGAAGGTGAATTGCTCTCCTTCTTCCTTCATCACCTTCGTCTCCCTTGCTTCTTCCGCTTTATGAATAGAGACCTTTATGGCTTCTTCAAACTCGATGTTTGCTGTCGTCTGTTCATCGTCCTCTTGTTCATCATAAGATTCGAACACTTCAATTATCTTGAATGAGCTGCTAATCTTCGGATTCTTAAATACATCATTCATGTGGAATGTCTCTTCATCGTGATCAATCCAAAGGATAGGGTTCTTTGTATGGACATTTACGTAAGAATTTTCGCTTTTCATATGTGGTATATCCAGGACTAGTGAATAATAGAGAGGGTTGGAATTCTTTTCCTCGTACACCTCCATTGTCTTTTGGTTGCCAACAAATTGGGGTTTGACATGGTCTTCCTCTGGTTCTTCTAGCTCTACTCCATTCCTAAGTATGATAGCCTCGTATTGCTCTAGTTGTTGCAATTCCATTTTTTTCAAAAAGTCTTCCACACTTTTCTTACAAAATTCAGGGGAAAGCTATCTTACTTGAATCTCCAAGTTATGAATAGAAGTGGCATGATTTTCCATCACTTGATTAATTTGCTCTTCTAGTCTCTTCTGCCCTTCTTCCATGTCTGTAAGCTTATCCAAGATCTTATCCAATTTAGAATCCCATGAACTGGATTTGTCATGTTGAAATTCAAATAGATCTTGGTGTCCCATGTGAGTACTTGCATTGTTGGACCAATAAAAATCTGTGTGGTTCTGTTACTACGAAATGTACATGGTCCAATAAGGGTTGTTATTTCTCCAACCATATTGCGACTCATTATAATTCTCAAAATTTCCTTACTCCCTATAATATTTATCTTCCATCATTGTTCAGCATTCAACTCTTCAGATATACCATTCTAAGATGTCTCGATGTGTCTTTACTTTATGCCCTAAATTTTTTTTCAAATAAAAATAAAAAGTTAATGGAAAAGCTTTAGATTAAAGAACTAAATTGCCCTCCCCGGTAATGGCGCCAAAAACTTGTTCGCTCAAGGTTACACACTCTAAGTTTTACTAATTTTTAACCTTAGTAATTACCGTAAGCGCACGGGTTGTTCGCGTAATACCTAAGATGTCGATCCCATGAGGAAGGGAACTAGTCCTAAAAATCTAAAGGCAGCTAAGTTCGCAAAAACTAATTAAACAACTACTGCAGAAATTAAAATTAATCAAAAATCAATTATGAGAATTTAAATCACCAAAAGAACAAACAGAAGCAAACTCACACAAATAATCTGAAATTCAACCTAGAACTGACCAATTGAGAGAAAGGGGGAATTTATTCGAAATTAAAGAAAATCTATCCAATTATAAAATTTTTGATTTAACAGGCCTAGACGGTCCTAGGTTGAATTACTCTCTCTCGAGTTATAATTCTTAACCCTAATTAATATTTCCTAATTCAAATTGTGTAAATTGCGATCTCTCGATCCGCAATTTGTCCAAAACCTAAATTAGTTCTAACGCTGTCTATTAACCTACCGAGAATTTGTGCTCAATCTCTCGTTACATGACTCTACCAGTTTGATTCAATTCTCTATCTATCGATTTACCTAACTCTCTTTAACCTAAATTGATGATTTTCACCGGCTCACCCTCTCATTTTATTGCCTAGTTATGAAGAATCGAATTAAATCACAATAAATCGAAATAAAACACAATCAAATCAATCTTATTAATCTCAAGAATAAATAAACCCGAAGGTGAGTTTAGGCAAAAGCATCAACATTCAATGACAAATGTCTCTAATCAATCTCAAGACTCCATACATCGATGAAATCGAAATAATAACTAGAATATCCTTTCAGAATGAATCTCGGAGTCACAACTTCGAGAAACTACCTATTCTAGGAAGTACGTCGCGTCAAGCGTGTCTCCGTGCCTCTCTTCCTTCATCTCCTTCCTCGATCGATTGATCTTTAACTAGGTTTCCCTCGGATTTTCAGTAGAGTCTCTCTCTTTTTGCAGCTCTTGGCTCTTTAATCTCTCTCGTAGCTGCTAGGTAGTGTTCTATTTATTGTGAAGCAGCCCTAGGTCAAAATTAGGGTCGAAACGGTTCGAAAAATCACCCAAATTTTGAGTTTTTCTGTCAACCTGATGCAGGGCATGATCGTGGCCTGCTGTTTAATCTTTATATCACGATCATGGCCTACTATTTAACCTTTCTGTCACGATTGTGGGCTATGTCTTTTAGCCTGAAACTCTTCAAATCTTCACCGTTCTTCCCTGTTTACAACACTAGCACACACATCAAGGTACTTCAAAAATATACAATTTAAGCTCAAAGATTCATACTTACCCAATAAAACACTTAAACATAAAAACTAATCCAATTAAACCCTAAATACTTGCTCAACACTCAATTTAACATAAAATGCATAGCAAATTAAACCCTAAAACATCATACAAAACACGACTGTTAGATGGGTTTGTGCAACTAGGAGTTTGTAGGGACACCAGACTATGTAGCCTTGTGGATAGACTTTTTGTATGGAATGCCTCCTTGACACTTTTGGAGTACTATTAATAAGGAGGATAAATATGTTCCCAACCAATCCAAAGCATCAACTTTATAACACCCAGTGCTTAGATACATACATGGGATTCTGAGTCGTTTGTTGAGTGAGTGGGGTGATAACTATGGAGTAGTAGGGAACTTGGAGAAGTTCTACTTATAGAGCATAAGAGAGCTAATGCCAATTTATTTGGGGAATATTTGTCCCAATTGTTCTAGCATCAAAGTGAAGAGAAGAAGGTTAGGATGATATGTGTTGGGCCTTATATGATGAGGCTAGCATGGAGGATAGGTGTTTTTGAGAGACTATCACTGATGCAAATGGTTGGTACCATGACGGCTCTGAACTTGAACATGATGAAACACATGCAAATGGTATGAAGATGGCGGGGATCTACAGATGACATCTACAGCATGATTGGGGTTCCAAAAGAGCTTACCACTTCAAAAGTCGATAAGGATCACCCTCACTTAGCTGAGCAACCAACGTAACTAACCTTATCGCCATCCCAAACAAGAGGAGTAACATAAGAGGAGGTTGCTGTGTAAGTATCCAGGGTGCTGACATTATACTAGAACTAGCTGAAGATAGCTCAGTTGGACAAACACGTGGGGAAAATCTTAAGTATTCGGCATACTATCTGAGCACAATAAGCAGCGCTGAATGAGCGGATAGAGTAGCTCAAAGATTATAATAAACACATGGTGGAATAGCTGAAAAGGCGAGAGGCCCATGATAAGGCAATGTTGAAGTAGCTAAAGAGGCAAGAGCACATGATAGGACATTATTGGAATGGCTTGATAGGTGAGAAGCCTATGATAAATGGATAAAGGAGGTTTTGGTGCCAATGGCAGGACATCTTGGGATATCCATCCTAACTTCACCATCTGGATCAACTACATAGTCTTCAACTCTACAACAGTTTGAGGATGCACAATTCATAGATCCTCTTTCAACAAACATGCTAGATTCACATAGAGCCTGATGGATGTTGATTTGGTTTTTTCCTATTATTATTTGTGTATTTTTCTTATTTTCTTTATTATGTTATTTTATTTTGTTTAATGTTAATGAAATGTTATTCATGTTATGTTATTTTTATTTCAATGTTATTTATTATTTATTATTTTATATTTTATCTTCTTTTTTTATATTTTGCAAGGCTGGATGTATTTAATATAGGATTAACCTACTTTAATTCAGGACTATACATATTCTTATTCAAGGCAGTACCGATCAAACTTGTCTCAATTTTTTTATTGTTATTTTATTTTTGTATTCTTCAATTGTGTACATTGGGGACAATGTAAAAATTTAAGTATGGGGAAGGGAAGTCAATTGTCTTCAATTTATTATAATCTTCTTTTATTAAATCTTATTAATTGATATCCCAAGTTAGTTAAAATACGTCCACAATACTTTAAATCATTATTGATTCAAATCTCCTCGTAATACTTTAAAACATTATTGATTATTAAATTTAATTAATAAGCCAAAACATGAAAGTTAGAATAGACTTGCTTTTATAAGTTATATTTTTAGTAACCATTAAGATAATCAATTTAAATGAAAATTGCATATTATTTACACACAGATCATTTTTATGGAGAGCATAAGCGACTGAAAACGTGAACGTGAGTGATAGTGAAACACCGTGAGTAAGAGACGTGGGAGGCATTGTGAGGTCCTCCATATTCACTATAGATCAATTATAATTAATCTACAGTGACGTAAACAATAACTTTGTAGTTGAGGATGAAGATGGTGGCTCCCAGTTGGGGATTTTCTACTGATTGCTTGTTTTATTCACTACATTTTGTTTTTAGCTCTTGTGCATTTTCTTTTAGTGTTTTGTAGCCAGCTTTTGCTCTATCATTGTAGTTAACTCAGGTGCTCCCTTCACTCCTCTACCCTTTGCGATTTTAAATTCTAACTCTCTTCTTGTACGATTTCATCTTCGTTCTAGTTGTGCATTTTGTACTTTTTTTCCATTTTTTCTAATATGCCCCTCCTCTTGGATGAATTATTCCCGCCTCTCATACCCTCCACTCCAACCACATCTACAACATCTTAAAACTCTTCCATACACTTGCAGTTTCTCTAAAGAAACTAGAATCCCTACATGTTCCTCCTTTTCACCATAAGCGATCCTAGGTGCAAGTAGTTGGCAACCTTTACCTAGACGTTAAATTGTGCTACTACCCACCTAGTCCTTTAACTGATAAGCTTGTTGTCTCTCTTTTGGCAATCTATATTGTTTGGATTTTTTCTTGATAAGAGGGTATCATTTACAACCATGAAAACCTAGGCTTGGAGCAATTAGAAACAATATGGCTTGATTGATGTTATTTTGAATAATAAAGACATCTTTTTCTTTAAATTCAATGCCATTAATTTAGTGAATGAGGTGATTAAAGCAGGACCTTGGCACATTTATAACAAACCTTTCTCATTTTGCCATAGAAATCTGGAGTCAGCTTTGATGATATTAAATCAACCAATATTCTATTGTGGATATGCATTCATGAAATATCTTTAGAGAATTGGACAACTGAAGGTTTGAGCCATCTTGTAAGCTTCATAGGGAGGCCTTTGTGCCTAGATCAAGTTACTACTGAAACAAGGAGAATTAATTTTGCAAGAGTGTGCAAAGCTACTATCACTCTCACTTACCTTCCTAAAGTTATTCCCATAATGAAATACAATGAAAATTTGTAGCTGGTAGAAGATGAAGTTAGGGTCAACTATGCTTGGAAACCACCTAACATGAAACAAAAAAGAAGTAAGGAAACCTATAAGAAAGGTGTTTAGCATTGGAAGTTTTTTGAATTATTGCAAGAGAATGTGGATTTGAATTCATCTCTCCAAGCTTCTTAGGCTCTAAACTCTGAAACCTTACAATAAGCTCTCATTGTTCCTTTTGGTTCATAAGCAACAATCCACCCGAGGAGAACTTTGTAAAAATTCAAACATCATCCAACACCTTACGAGGAATGGAAACACATGTACTAAGTTCAAAGGATGGTTCCAAGCTAGTTTCTATAAACCCAATTCTAGAAGTTCCAAGATTTGAAACCTCTCATGCCAATATATCACCTATGATTAAATCCTCTCCTGATGTTATCTGCACAATGTAAGAAAAACTACTAAACATGTGTTATCCTTGTAGTGAATCCACTCCATCTTCCCCATATGAAGATGACTTACAGCCAGCCTCAAGAATGAAATCAGGTAAAAAGAAGAACCTAAGTTCTTCTATTCTTAAAAAAATGATATTCTTTTCTTTGAATATCAGGGGTTTGAATTCCCCTACAAAGCAACAAGCCATTAGGAATTTTGTTGCTATTCTGAATTTGTTTCCCAGCAATTAGAGATTCATTTCTAATTCAAATTCTTATCTAAACAGAAGAATTTTTCTAATCTATAACTTTGATGTGCTTCAGCTTTTGAATTCCTTTACTTGTGATCAGCTCATACATCTGCTATAAGCTCAAAAGCATCCATAAAAGGATTAACTATCCTTAGATTATGCTTGCCAATACTAATATACATATTGATGAAGCTAATGGGAATTTCACAAACAAACCTCTGTGTGAAGACTTAAAAACTTGCATTGATGCAGTTGATGTCAATGATCTGCCAAGAGGTGGAAACTATTTTACATAGAGTAACAAATATAAAGACTCTACTTTCCTAAGGGAAAAGTTGGATAGGGCCATGTCTAACTCGAAATGGACACAAGTTATTCCTAATCTTTATGCTTGCTTTCCTAATATAATGAAATATGATAATTCTTTAGTATTAATTTTCTTAGATTCTTCATAGCCTGCTATATGACATCCATTCAGATTGAACATTTTCTTAATGAATATGGAAGCTCTCAAAGATGCTATTATGAAAGGAATGAGCTTATTCAGCTGAACCTCAAAGCAATTTCTGTGTACTAAAAAACTTAGCAGCATTAGAGAGGAAATTAAAGTCTTACACAGGGATAATTTTGGCAACATTCACCATTTATTAAATATTGCTAGAGAAGCCCTACATAAGGCACAAAATAAGCTGAATCTAGATCCTACCAATCCTCTATTACAACAATCTAAGCTTCAGGCCTCTTCTAATTATATTAGAGCAGTTGAGTTTGGTTATTCACTATTAAAGTAAAGATTTAGAAACAGATGAATAGCAGAAGGTGATAGAAATTCAACTTTCTTTTATAGATTTGTCCAAGTAAGGAAATTAACCAACATAATTGTATCTTTGATGTATAATGGTACTCAACTCCATTTATAAGCTAAATTTATTTTAGAGGTTGTTAGACGCTTCAAGATGTTATTATGCTCTTCGTCTTCAGCCTCATCTTTTACCAGACTCCTTGACCAAATTATTTAACAAAATATATCCTCAAATGAAGCAGAATTTTATCATCCACATTTACTCCTTCTAATATTAAATTGGCAATTAAGTCTCTAGCTCAACGCAAAGCCCCTGGTCCAAATGGTTTTAATATTCAATTTTGTTATGAGAATTAGAGCATTATAAGTGGAACTGTTATACATGTTGCTTAGGAGTTCTTTTGCAATGAAGCCTTATTGAAGGAACTCAAAAGAACTTTTGTTACATTGGTTCCCAAAATGAACAATCACTAATCTCTTAATAACTTTCGACCATTCTCTTGTTGCTCATTCATTTATAAGATTATCTCCAAAACAATAGCGAAAAGACTCAAAAGAGTACTACTAGGTCTGATGGATGTCTCTTAATATACTTACATTCTTAATAGGAATATTGGAAATAACATAGCAATTGCATAAGAAATTTTCAAACATTACAATAGGAGGTATGCTACTAAGAATTATTCAATTAAGATGGATTTTCAAAAGGCCTATGACTCTATGGATTGGAATTTCATTCTTAACTTGCTAACAACTTTTGGATTTCCTTGTATCTTCATTGATTGGATTCACCATTGCATCTCAATTGTGTCTTACAAAATTTTAGTGAATGGCAAGCTTCTCCTCTTATTCAATTTGCTAAGGGTATTAGGTAAGGTGATCCTATTTCACCTTACTTGTTTGCATTGGTTTTTGAAGCATTCATTAGGCTAATTAAAAGAACTAGTTAAGGAACTCCACCTTTAAATTTCATACAAAATGCAAGAAACTCAACATAATCAGCCTTAGTTTTGTCGATGACATTTTTATCTTCACAAAAGATTATATTAGATCTATCACTATTATCTCCAAAGTATTTAAGATGTTTACTTCCTTAGGATTATCTTATCACTATTATATTCAATCAGCTAGTGCTCCTTATTTTGCCACAAAAGTATCTAATATCACGGGCTTTAAAATTGATCAACTTCCTATTACATACCTTGGTGTTCCTATCTCTTTTTATGGATTTCAAGCCACTTCTTGGTAGTATTAAAAATAAAATTAAAAGCTATTGCTCCAAAACTTTATCTTTTGTAGGCAGATGTCAATTAATCAATTAAGTTCTGATATCTTTATCTTATTATTGGGACTCGATATCATCTTTCCTTCTGTTGTCATTGAGATTGAAAAAATATTCAAGAATTTCCTATAGAAAGCTAAAGTAGTGGAAGCTTTAAACTAAAATGATTAGAAGTTTGTTTACTTAGAAGTTATAGTGGTCTAGGCATTCTATCCATCAAACTTCTTTGCTTAATTCTTCTCACCAAAAGAGTATAGAGATTATTTATTGATAAAAGCTCATTATAGGTTAAATGGATCCATACTCACTACATCAAGGATTAAAGTTTTTGGAATATTAGATAGTCTCCTAACTATTATGCTCTTTTGAGCAATTTGCTCACATTCAGAGAAGTCACTATAACCACATAGTTCATGGTGGTAAATCCATAAACTTCTAGCATGATCATTGGACTCTATTTGGTCCTCTCTCCTTAATATTAGATTCTAGCTTCTTTTTTTATCAATCTACACACTAACGTTAAAGTTATAGATGCATTGAATCTCTTAAATGTTCATTGTTGAATAATTCATCAACAGTGACCTCATTTCTGTCTTCCATTGTGCTTAATTCCTCTATAAAGGAAGTGATGAAATGGTTGGCAACATTTTCAGGAAAATTTACTAATCCATTTTGCTGGAATTTATTTAGAGGCTTCAACCAACAAGTTTCTTGGTATAAGTTGATTTGGTTCAAACATGATTCACCTTGCAGATCCTTCATTACATGGTTGGAAATCAAGACTAGTTTAGTAAATCTAGATAGGATAGCTCTTTACACATACTTCACTAATTGGTGCTATTTATGTAAATCTTTAGTTGAAAATATGGATCATTTATACTTTCGATGTCAATTTAGTAAATATCTTTAGAATCTCATAATTCAACTATGTCATTTGTGTCATCCTCCTAACTAATGGTCAGAAATCATTAGTTAGAGTGTTAAGTTTTAGCTAATGCGTTAAGAACATTTATGGATTTATAAAGTTTGTTTCATATATCTTGTAGCAATTATTTGGGAAGAGAGAAACAATAGGGCTTCTGGAAATTCCACCTCTACAAAAGTGATTATTTTTTATGTATTATTCATCAAGATTAGAAACCATATCATTGTTCAATGAAATGACTCTTACATTGGCTCACAAAGAAGAATAGCACGGAGAATTTGATAGCCTTTCCCGTTTTGTCATATTTGCTAATTTGTCAAATCTAACTAGTTTGTAATATTGTGATCATTTTATTTTGTAATAGTTGGATATGATCAGACATATTATATCTGAACTCTTATTATTAATTTAATTTAATTTTTTTAAAAAAGATTGTTTTTGTGAGTTTTGATCCTAAAAGCAAATACATCATTATTTTAAGCTCTTTTATTCTTTCATTATATTATCATGCATAGTTGGATAATAAAACTTGCTTTAATCATTCATATTAAGATCATATTTGTTAAATTAGAAGCATTTAAATGATAAAGGCATTTAGATTGAACCTTTTTTTTAATGTTATTTTCTTGTTTATTATCCTACCATATTTTATCAAATAAGAGTAACCAATTTTGAGGCTTAGACTTTTAGTTGATTGTGATCACATTATCAGCCTTTACCTTATTTTTTAAAGCCTTTTTTATTATTTTAAATGCTGAAGGCTATTACATTTACTTGATTGGTTGAAACTTAAAGTTTGAAAATATGTAATATCCCACAAATTCTCTAGTTGGGAAGGTTATCGTTTTACTCTTTTCATCCCTATAGGGTAAGAAAGGTCGAGTTATTATTGGAGGACAAACAATATGAGCTTCAAAATATCCTTACAAGATATCTATATCCTGACCTTCTAAATTACCATGCCAGACAAGCTAACCCCCTGGCATAGGAAATGTTTTCATGATATACGGATACAATGAGTTCACACACATATATACTCATAACAACAATTAAAGAAATATTACATCTTTTCAAACTTTAAGTTTCAAGCAATCAAGTAAATGTAAATAGCCTTCAGCGTTTAAAATAATAAAAAAGGCTTTAAAAAATAAGGTAAAGGCTAATAATGTGATTATAATCAACGAAAATTCTAAGTCTCAAAATTGGTTACTCTTATTGGATAAAATATGGTAGGATTATAAACAATATATATATATATATACCAACGATTAATGCTTTCCTATTCGTTTTACCCACTAGTCAGTATCAATGATGAGAAGGAGGAGTAAGACAAGCAGGTAAGGGATTGTCATTGCTATTTCGCTTCCTGTTGGCAAAAAAAGTGACTCTAAATCTCTTCTAGTCAATCTATGAGACTTGTACAAAGAATCAGTTTAGACCTTTTTGGCTTTTTAACTGTGTTCCGGTTATCAAGGAAGAACTCAAACAAGAGCTCAAAGGCATTCTCTAATTTTTGTTGGTTTATAGTCCATTCGAGTCTTGTTACTTTATGTTTTGGATAAAAAAACATTATATATATATATATATATATATATATATTATGGTTAGCATTTCTTGTGAAATTACAAACAAGGGATAAGATCCTCTATTCTTATATCCCAAATCACTGCTCCCTCTGCTCTTCGACAAATGAGTCTATTAACCACCTTTTCTTTGAATGTCCATTCTCAAATTCATTGTGGTTACATTGTCTTAGCCACTTCCAGATATACATTCCAAATTTGGTTAACCTACATTCCATTCTAAATTGGTACACTCAGCACCAAAATTCAAGAAATTTAGTCCCAAATACCTTCATTGTCCTTCTATCAGTTACTGTGTATAATGTATGGTCCGAAAGAAACCACAGAACCTTCAGAAACAAAGCCATGGAAGAGGAGGGCCTTATCTCTCGAGTGATCTTCCAAGTTATGGAACAACTCAGCTTAAAAATAGAGAGTGGGTAATTGTGGAGTATCTGTTTCTTTTGGTTAATATTATGGTTCAGATTTATTTTTTAGGTAAAGGAAATTGTGGTCAAAGGAATTCTGCCATCTCTATGCTCTTTACACCACAGTTTGGGATATGTTGGCAGTTTGTGTCCTCTCTTTCTAGCACAATTCCTGTAAGCAGAAAGGCAAATGTGACTTCTTCAAACAAGACATTTTACAGCGCCTATGTTAGTTCAAGCTTTACTTGTACATTAGCTTATCTGTTTTTATTATTTGATGTTCATGTTTAATCTATATATGAGTGGGTTGCTAGTTAGTTGTACCTATTGAAAAGGTCAACTTGATTGGTCAACACGTAAGGTTGGTTGATGAATGTTTTGGTCAAAAGTTATGCCTATTACCTTATGTTCTTAGATCAAGTTTCTTTTTTTGGGTTTAGTAAGAGATTTACAACTTTGGCAATCTCTTGATTTGTACAAAACTCTCTATTGTTTTATTTATCAAAATACTGACTTACCAAAAAAAATTGTGTGAAGGACCTATATTTTGAAGAACTAAGTTTCATGTAATTTTGTTTATGTAAATTTCCTTTAATATTATGACCTCTTATCATCCCATTATACCTTAGTCGAAGCTTCATTAAAACCCTGTAATAAGACCTTTTGATTTTTGTTTCTAGTTTACTTATAAGTAGTGGATGTCAATTATGATTAGTTATGTTTGGAATGTTATTATGGAATTCTAAATCTATATAAGGGTTTATTCTTAAATTGCTTTGTTTAACTTTTATCTTGTTGAATTCAATATAGTATTACTTTGTGGTATTCATTGAACTTATACTTGATAAGAAATTTAGAGATGGAATCAAAGTTATCTATGTTAAATTACATAACAAGAGTTGGTATCTTAATAGACTTGCGAATATTATATTAATAAACAATTGAAGAGAGATCTTAATTGTGAATTAATTATCCTTAAGATTGCTTCAAATCCAATTAAGTACTTAGATGTAGTTTTGAGAATTGAAAGACTTTATCTCAACTGTTTTCTATTACAATTGGGATTACTTGGTTAGATATTGAGAGAGGGTAATAAAAAATAAATGCAAATATTATAGCCCTTACAAATATGAAAAGAGCTATTATAAGGAACTTAAACTTACATAAGCCGTAATCATTATAAATATAGCTCAAATAAGCTTATTTTAAGATTATTTTTCAAATCAATCAAGTTAATTGTCTAGTGAAAGTTAGAATAAGTTGGATAATTTTACCACAATAAAAAACAATAAGTGAATTTAGATAGGATTGATATAGTTTGAACTAAAGGTGAAAGGTTCAAATTGGACCTTAACATTTATAATAATTTAATTAAACTTGAACGTTTTCACATGCTCAAAAAAAGAATCTTAATATTTTATAAATGTTTAATTTGAAATTCAATTTAACTTCTCTGTCAGCCCTCCATTACAAAATGCATATATGTCATTTTTAAGGGTCCTTTGTCATATATTTATCCTACATGATAAGTAAGACCAAAAAAATTCACTATTTTTCTCTTCTCTCTCTCCCCTCTTCTCTTTTTGCTCCCTCTTTTCCTTTCTCTTCAAATTTTTAGAATTAATTGATTGCTATATTACAAGTATGTGGCTCGTATAAAATAATATAATAAGGTATTATTCCCTTGAGGTTTGGTTAGTCAACTTATAATTCAAATTGACTTTTGTTTCAATAAACTAAATAATGAGATATTGAAATTACAAAAATTCACAATTTAAAGGCTTGGAAACACACCTCAAAATGTCATAAAAATAAGAACATAACTTTGGTTTAGAGAATCAAATTATAAAGGTCAGGGTCATCCTCTGCATGCCATTTAATCCCTCACTTTGGTAATGTAATCATGATTAATCCTAAGCTTTGTAAAGTATTGGTTCTTTCTCTCTCAATACTTGAACCAATTGAACCTGAAATAACAATTAAAGTTTGATATGTGATTTCTCAACCTACACACTTTACTTAATTGTTAAGTGGATATGAAGTAACCTATTGGACACCAATTAAAACATCTAAGATCTCTCTCTAAATGCCAGGTTGGCTTGATGTATGAAGTGTCCTCAAGGTTACCCACTCTCATGGTACATCCAAACTGATTTCCTAACTCCATTTCTCAATGTAAGCAAGGCATATAAAGTTCACACATCATAAGCATCAAAGCAAACCATACATTAAACCAAAGTGAGTTCTTACATAGTTATGGTAAGAACAACCAAAAAATCTACTTAGAAATCCATTACAATACTCATAAAAGTCCATACACCTTTTCCATACAATAAATAAACAAAAACAAATAAGAGAATAGAGAATAGAGAATAGAAAATAGAAGGCTTATGAGCTGAAGAACAAAGCTGGAACTTGGTGTGGTGACTTTGAGATCTCTTGAAATCACTTGATTCTCCTTAAAAATCCACCAAAAATGTGTCTATCTTCCTGCTTTTGGTGTGTTGCACGACCTTCTCTTTCTTCTAGGGCTTAAATTGGTGGTGGGGGGTTTATATCCTTTTAGGTGCTTAAATTGACTTAAGATGCAAGTGGAGCAAGCTGGAATTGTCAGCTAGAAAGCTAGAAAATTCCAACTTCTACCTTGGTCAAGCTCATAACCTATTATTTTATATCCTTATTTTCTTCTTTCATTTATAACCTAACATGCAATTTATCATATATAATCACATACACATGCAAGTTATATGAAAACAACGCAAAACCTAGGCTAAAAACCTTAGTATGTATACTAAACATACATATTATCACATAAAATGACTTAGACAATCCTATAACAAATATCACTTAACTCCCCCACACTTACACTTTTGCTTGTCCTCAAGCAAATTCAAACACATAATAACACTATGCGCACAAGCATGCGTACATGCAACATAAAAGTTAATGGTTTAATGACCTCAACCTTAGGGAACTAACTTGGTCTTAAACAACAATTATTCAATAAATTCCAATATATCAACAAATTCCATCGTGTTTAAGCACTTTAATATACACATAGATATCAATCAAAATATAAACAACTTAGTCCTACACCTATGAGAATTACAAACAAGAGTTTACTATTATCGATCAATTTAAAAGGTTAACAATCACTAATTATCCTCTTATGGAAATTATTGATATTTTTACAAGATCAATAGGTTTTTATTCACGCACATCACTTTTTCAAGTTTTTTATGCTAACCTAGTCTTTTGATACAAAAGTAAACATTTGATAATGAATGTCCCCTAGTTACTCAACTAGGTTGCATTTTTTACTCAACTTTGTTAGAGAGTCATTTTAGACTTTTGATGCGAAAACAAACATTTGTGATGAATGTCTTCAGTTACTTAGCTATATCAGTACTCACATCTAGCTACTAACGCTATTCTTAACCTTATGAGTTAGCAGAATAATTATTTATTCAAAAAACACATTTTTAATGATTTTTCACATTTTTAACCTACTTCATTTCTTTATAGACAATTATTTACATAAAAGGTAACTAGGATTATTTATCTGTTTAAATGACTTTTAATGATAAACATATAAAAGAGAGTGGCATATAATGTAAAACTAAATATAAAAGTGAGTGACATATAATGTAAAACTAAGTGTCATATCCTATTTATCATACATATTGATATTAAAGACAGTCAACACATAACTTCCTAAGCTAATATATTTACACATTCAAGCATATGTAAACCAAATTAGCAAAATAAAAAATTTAGAAAAATCACGCAAAAAAATGAAAATTACACAAACAAATGGAGTCATATATAGAAGCAACATGCAATGAGTCATATATACAAGAAACATGCAATGCAAATGCAATTTCATACCACTCCCCAATAATTGAATGACACATTGCCCTCAATTTGTGAAAGTGATATGCAATGGGACAACTAAACAAATAACACAAATATCAAACACAAATAAAATAAATAAAAAGTAAAGGCAAGAGAATACTTATGGAGATTGTGGCGGCAAAGGTGTCGGTGACAGCACGTGTACTTCTTGAAGTTCAAACAATTTAAGGAGTTTCTTAGTCTAATAATGTTGTTGGCGCTCCATCTT
Source organism: Erythroxylum baracoense (assembly GCA_025629805.1). Classification (NCBI taxonomy): domain Eukaryota; kingdom Viridiplantae; phylum Streptophyta; class Magnoliopsida; order Malpighiales; family Erythroxylaceae; genus Erythroxylum; species Erythroxylum baracoense. The sequence goes on from JAOTAY010038330.1 coordinate 15,070, forward strand.
CGCCAACCATGCCTTAATCTCTCTTTTCTACAACAAGCAAAGAAAAACTCAGAAAATGTTAATTAAGCAAAACAGACAAACATAAGGAGAATAATTGTATATACAAACTAGTGTCACTAGTGAGATTTCTTCATCATGCTCAGATTACTTGAGTGGGAAGAGGGAAACACTTCCCGATCTTAGGGAAAATGTCCTTCATAATAAGGCTTACATCAATGGCCATTGATCTTTGAATGTCTCACCTTTTCCACCAATGCACTTTGTAAGAAAACTTTAGTGAATTAAAATAGGCCACTCCATCTTGATTTCAACTTACCAGGAAATAATTGTAGGTGAGAGGTGAACAATAAGACCATATCTCCAACCTCAAACTCCTTCTTTTTTAGATGAGAATCATGCCATTTCTTGGTTTAGTCCTTATATAGTTTGGCATTCTCATAGGTGTGCACTCTCAGCTCCTCCAATTCATCTAGCTACATCAATCTTCTCTCACCAACTGCTTTTAAGTCAAAGTTCAACAGTTTGATTTCCCAGTATGCCTTGTGCTTTAAGTCCACTGGTAAATGACAAGCCTCATCACAAACTAATCGATAGGTTGTGGTGTTAATGGTTGTCTTAAAGGTTGTCCGGTAGGCCCAAACTGTAACATCTAACTTGGTTGCCCAATCTTTTCTCAAAATATTGACAGTCTTCTCCAAGATCTTTTTTAGATCTCTATTCACTACTTCTACTTGCCCACTTGTCTAGGGATGATAAGGCATTGTGACTTGGTTTTGCACCTATATCTTTTCAACAGAGCCTCAAATGATTTGTCACAGAAATGTGTACCTTTGTCATTGATTATGACCCTTGGCACTCTGAACTTGTTAAATATTTGCTTGATAAATCATTTAACTACTCAACCATCACTTGTTAGATTTACCATAACATCGGTCCATTTTGATATATAGCCAACACTCACCACAATATATGTATTTTTAAATGAGGACGAAAATGGACCCATAAAGTCTAGCTCCCAAGAAGTAAAGATTTCAATTTCTAGGATGGTCGACAGTGACATCTCATCTCTTTTCTAAATGTTACAGACTCTCTGGCATCTATCACAGTTTTTCATAAAGTCCTGTCCATCTTTGAACAATGTTGGCCAAAAGAATCCATACTATAACATTCTTATGGCTATCTTGTTGGTCCTTCATACAAAGAACTATGACAGTTTGTCAAAATAGCACGAAATTCATTATCTGGAACACATTGCCTAATTAATCCATCAACCATTACCTATCCACATAGTCAAGCATATCCAAACCAAATTAGGAAAATAAAAAAATTTGGAAAAATCATGCAAAAAATGCAAATTACACAAATAAGGGGAGTCGTATATATAAGCAATATGCAATAAGTCATATATACAAGCAACATACAATGCAAATGCAATTGCATACCACTCCCTAATATTTGAATGATACATTGTCCTTAATGTGTGAAAGTGATATGCAATGGGACAACTAAACACATAACACAAATATCAAACACAAATAAAATAAATAAAAAGTAAAGGCAAGAGAATACTTATAGAGATTGTGGCGGCAAAGGTGTCGGCGACAACACGTGTACTTCTTGAAGTTCAAAAAATTTGAGGAGTTTCTTAGTCTAATAATGTTGTTAGCGCTCCATCTTTACCAACCTTGCATTAATCTCTCCTTTCTACAAGTAAAGAAAAACTTAGAAATTATTAATTCAGCAAAACAAACAAACATAAAGAGAATAATTGTATATACAAACTAGTACTATGTTTAAAGTCACTAGTGAGATTTCTTCATCATGCTCGGATTACTTAAGTGGAAAGAGGGAAAGCACTTCCTGATCTTAGGGAAAATGTCCTTCATAATAAGGCTTACATCGATGGCTATTGATCTTTGAATGTCTCACCTTTTCCACTAATGCACTATGTGAGAAAACTTTAGTGAATTAAAACAAGCCACTCCATTTTGATTTCAACTTACCAGGAAATAATTATAGGTGAGAGGTGAATAATAAGACCATATCTCCAACATCAAACTCCTTCTTTTTTAGATGAGCATCATGCCGTTTCTTGGTTCATTCCTCATATAGTTTGGCATTCTCATAGGTGTGCAATCTCAACTTCTCCAATTCATTCAGCTACATCAATCTTCCCTCACTGACTGTTTTTAAGTCAAAGTTCAACGCTTTGATTTCCCAGTATGCCTTGTGCTTTAAGTCCACTGGTAAATGACAAGCCTTACCATAAACCAATCAGTAGGTTATGGTGCTAATGGTTATCTTAAAGGTTGTCTGGTAGGCCCAAACTACAACATCTACCCAATCTTTTCTCAAACTATTAACAGTCTTCTCTAAGATATTTTTTAGCTCTCTATTTGCCATAACCTCGGTCCATTTTAACATATAGCCAACACCCACTGCGATATAAGTATTTTTAAATGAGAATGAAAATGGACCTATAAAGTCTGGCTCCTAAGCACTAAAGATTTCAACTTCCAGGATGGTCAACAGTGACATCTCATCTCTTTTCGAAATGTTACCGACTCTCTAGCATCTATCACAATTTTTCATAAAGTCTTGTCCACCTTTGAATAATGTTGGCCAAAAGAATATGTACTATAACACTCTTATGGATATCTTGTTGGCCTCGTAATGTCCTACATACAAAGAACTATGACAGTGAGTCAAAACAGCACAAAATTCATTATTTGAAACACATTACATAAATAATCCATCAGTATAATTTTTATACAAAATTGGTCGACAAAGGTGTCGGCGACAGCACGTGTACTTCTTAAAGTTCAAAACATTTGAGGAGTTTCTTAGTTTAATAATGTTGTTGGTGCTCCATCTTCGCCAACCATACCTTAATCTCTTTTTGCTACAACAAACAAAGAGAAACTCAGAAAATGTTAATTAAACAAAACAAACAAACATAAAGAGAATAATTGTATATCCAAACTAGTACTAGGTTTAAAATCACTAGTGAGATTTCTTCATCATGCTCAGATTACTTGAGTGGGAAGAGGGAAACACTTCCTGATCTTAGGGAAAATGTCGTTCGTAATAAGGCTTACATCGATGGCTATTAATCTTTGAATGTCTCACCTTTTCCACTAATGCATTTTGTGAGAAAACTTAATGAATTAAAACAGGCCACTCTATTTTGATTTCAACTTACTAGGAAATAATTGTAAGTAAGAGGTGAACAATAAGACCATATCTCCAAACTCGAACTCCTCCTTTTTTAGATGAGCATCATGTCATTTCTTCTTCATTCCTTATACAGTTTGGCATTCTCATAGGTGTGTAATCTCAACTCCTCCAATTCATTCAGCTACATCAATCTTCTCTCACTGACTGCTTTTAAGTCAAAGTATAACGCTTTGATTTCCCAGTATGCCTTGTGCTTTAAGTCTACTGGTAAATGACAAGCATTACCATAAACTAATCGGTAGGGTGTGGTGCTAATGGTTGTCCGGTAGGCCCAACCTGCAATATCTAACTTGGTTGCTCAATCTTTTCTCAAACTATTGACAGTCTTCTCTAAGATCTTTTTTAGATCTTTATTCACCACTTCTACTTGCCCACTTGTCTAGGGATGGTAAGGCATTGTAACTTGGTTCTGCACTTATATCTTTTCAATATAACCTCAAATGGTTTGTCACAGAAATGTGTACCTCTGTCATTGATTATGACCCTTGGTACTCTGAACCTGTTAAATATTCGCTTAATAAATCTTTTAACTGCTCAACCATCACTTGTTAGATTTGCCATAATCTCGGTTCATTTTGATATATAACCAACACCCACCACGATATAAGTATTTTTAAACAAGGACGAAAATGGACCCATAAAGTCTGGCTCCCAAGCACTAAAGATTTCAACTTCCAGGATGGTCGACAGTGACATCTCATCTCTTTTCGAAATGTTACTGACTCTCTAGCATCTATCACAGTTTTTCATAAAATCCTATCCATATTTGAAGAATGTTGGCCAAAAGAATCCATACTATAACACTCTTATGGCTATCTTGTTGGCCTCGTAATTTCCTACATACAAAGAACTATGACAGTGAGTCAAAACAGAACGAAATACATTACCTAGAACACATTTCCTAATTAATCGATCAACATAATTTTTATACAAAATTGGTCCACTTCATTATAAAGCTAAGTTATATACTCCATCGATTGTCATAACTAAGTTGTCGGCATCTCTATTGTGATCTCAAGCTAAACGACTCTTTCATTAGATGCGTACCGTCTACTAGATGTAGTTGCAGTCGATGTAGAAGATTATGAACAACATGTGCTTGTAAAAGAACCTAAACCAAAAATCCCTCAACGATGGTCCCCACCTCCATCTACATGAAAACATATCTGATTTTCATCAATATTTTTAAAGTTATGAGGTTGTCATTCAATACTTTCTTATATTTGCTCCTATCATTATAATTGTTTATATTAATAAGTGATAATTTTTAACTAATATTATTTATCAAATTAATATTAAATTATAAATTTTATATAAATTAAGTTGTCTGTATCGGGTGTTAACGAAGATTACACCATCATGCTTCTTAGTGAGGGTGTGAAAAAAGAGATGACGTAGTGTAAACTTCGTGCCCATAGACTTTTCCTGCATTAGAATAAAATGTTATAAGTAAACTACAGTTTACAAAAATTGTAGTTAGAGAAATTGATTTTGAATATGAAATTTCATAAAATCAAATAAGAAAGAAGCAATGTGGTAGTCCTCAAAAGATAATCAATTGATAAACCAATATGCAGACCAAACGCTAGATATCTGCTAGCAAAAACCTAAAGAATTTCCATGACTCCCAACATAACCACCCGCTTGAAAGTAAAATGAAAAGTCAGGAAATTCAACTGTCCCTAACTTATAAAACTAAATTAACATTTATGATTAGTTTTCAAAGAAAACAAATAATTGTTAACATTTAAGTAACAAGTAATAGTTAACTAACTTTTATGTGTTGTTTTTGAAGGAAACAAATATCTGGACACCAAATAGAAAAATAAAAAGAATATGTAACAAATGACTCCTATATTAAACAACATTAGCTAACACATCACTTGGGATATAGTTTTGCTAATAACAACAAATCCTGGTATCTGGATATTTGTTTAAAAAGTTGTAGAGCTTTACAAATGGAACTATGCAAGTTTAATTATGATTGCAAGATTTAGCTCCATTGCTCTCTAAAAGTCTAACTTTTCACACAATTCGATGCACAATATTAGAGAGATAATAACAAGTACCAAAACCAAACCCTTTCCTACCAATATCTTCTCCTTGCTAGCTGAGCTACTCCACAAATCACAACAATGAAGAGATAAGGCACTTTTATGTCAATGGCTTTATACCATATGGACAAAAGTGCAATTTAGAAAAACTTCACCAAAGAATAAGAAATAGTTAAGAGCATATTTACCCAAGTAAGTCTTCCACTTTTCCATAGGCTATACAGCAGAAGATCCCATCAAGTTTCCCATGACATACATCTTTACCAATGCTAAACTTTTCATGTTTGAAAGGACATTCAAGATGGCATGACATGCTATAGGCGATGCCTTGAAATGGAGGCTCTGAACTGTAAATTAACCATAGACTAGGATCCTTGTTGTCATCATATTGATAAATTTAAATCCTATCATTATCCGAAAATCAACAACTAAAGATTTAGAAATCTCTTTACGTTTAAATAACAGTACAAGTAATTGTTATAAACGCTGAAAAGAACCTCAAACAACTAAAAAAGTTAAATCAATTTCTGCTATAAAGCCCAGATGTAGTAAAAGATTTCACCTTTACTAGCTAGGACCTGCATGATGAGTCTCAAATCTCCAAAAAGCACCAAAAGAATTGAATCAAAGAAATAAATCAAAAGCTAAATGGTACACAAAATAACTCACCCCCAAAAGACAAATCCGTAGCAGAACAATAACCCACTATGCACACCACATTATCACCAACTCCCAACCTACAAAAAGATTCAAATTCTCACTACACACCATATAGAAACAGAACAGAAATAGAACCTAAAAAGAAGGTCAGAACAAAAAGAAACCTAGAAATAAAATAGTGAAAAGAGAGGACGTAGAGATGTTGCTATTGATGTTACTTTCGAGCTTAAATATGGTGTAATTCACCTTTTGCCTATTTTTTGTGGTATGTCAGGTGAAGATCCTCACAAGCATCTCAAGAGTTCCACGTGGTCTATTTTAGCATGAAGCCAGCTGGAGTACAAGAAGAGCAGATTAAGTTGAGAGCATTCCCATTCTCGTTAGGGGACACTGTCAAAGATTGGCTTTACTACTTGCTCTCGGGGTTGATTACCACTTGGAATGAGATGAAAAGACTTTTCCTGGAGAAATACTTTCCTGCTTCTTAGTTATGAACATTCGAAAGGAAATCTGTGCAATTCGACAGTGCCATAGAGAGATATTATATGAGTACTAGGAGTGTTTTAAGAGGTTGTGTGCTAGTTGCCTGTGTCTTCAAATCAGTGAGTAGCTCTTGATCCAATATTTCTATGAGGGGCTTCTGTCACAAGAAAGAAGTATGATAGATGCAGCAAGTAGAGGTGCACTGGTAGACAAGCCATTGAAGCCAGGAGTCTGATTTCCAATATGGCCGCTAACTCTCAACAATTTAGTATTCGAGAGGAACCCAAACCATTGAAGGTTAGTGAAGCTAGTACTGCTACATTAAGGCAACAAATAGTTGGGTTGACATCTTTAGTGAGGCCAATGGCTACAAATAATGCTCAACAAGTCAAAGTATATGGAATTTGCACAATGGAACATCCCACTGATATGTGTCTGACATTGCAAAAGACATCCACAGAACAAATGAATGCTTTTGGGAGCTTCCTAGGCCAACCATAAAGGAATCCTAGCTACCTCTATGCATAAAACTTAGGATGGAAGAATCCTCCATTCAACACCTATGGGCAACAAGGACAACAACAAGGGTCCTATCAATAACCTTATCAAAGACAAGCTCAGCCATCGAGCTCTGGACCTTCATTTGAAGAAATGATGAAAACTTTGGCTCAGAATAGTATACAATTTCAACCAAAAATGGATGCTAGCATTCAGAATATGGAAAATCAATTGAGTCATATAGTTACTACGATGAGCTAACTGGAGAATCAAAATTTGAGTAAGCTTCCTATTCAAATAGTTGTGAACCCAAAAGAGAATGCAAGTGCTATCACCTTGAGGAGTGGTAAAGAAATGGAGGCACCATACAAGACTCCTGTTATTGGCATTGATGAAGAATATGAAAAGGAACTTGAATTGCCTCAGAAAGAAGCTGAAAATGGAACTAAGGTAAATTCTCAATCTCCTGTGATTAAAGTTTTTACTAAAACTTTGCCTCCTTTTCCTAGTAGGTTTACTAAATCGAAGAAAGAGGAGCAAGATAAGGAGATTTTGGAGATGTTTAAAAAGGTGGAAGTAAACATACCTCTAATTGATGCCATTAAGCAAGTTCCTTGATATGCCAAATTTATCAAGGAGTTATGCACTTCTAAGAGGAAATTAAGGGGAGACGAGAAAGTAAGTGTTGG
>JAOTAY010038424.1:0-22661 GCA_025629805.1 Erythroxylum baracoense
AAGACAGGGGGTAGCAATCTTTAGCTATTCTCCCATGTCAACGAATTCTTATTCTACGAAATGGTTATTCCGTAGGTGTTTTTGTAACCAAACAAAGACTAGCTAATACGCAGGAATAAAGAGGTAATAGAAAAGCTATTACCGTGAACCAAACAGCCTGTTAGTTTCATACAATAGGCCTACATCATTACTAGTAGGCAATACACCACTGACATATAAAACTAGAAAAATATATTTACTGCCACTGAACTTATTGTATACACAATCATCTACCATATGGTTCTCAAAATCAAATGAGATGACAACCTGATGAAGCTTATAATACAATTGGTGAGAACTCTACTTAAGTCAATAGAATATAGTGAATATTATTTAGAAGATAGATGAAACAAAATGTAATGTATGTATAATAATGATAAATGACTGTTCTACCCTTGATAGAACCAAACATGTGTTAATAGATCAAAACACATATTGATAGGTATAATTGGTATTATAAAAAATTATTGAGAGTATATTAGATAGTACATATTTATCATTTTACATTTCATCCTAAACTTCCTAAATCAGAGGTAACTCATTTTTATAGGATGGAATATGATGGAAGGGAAATATGATGTAATGTGAAACTCTCCCCTTCTATCATATTCCATTCTATTTTATTAGAAACTCTCCTCCCAAACGATATATTAATATTCTATTCTATTACTAATCGCCTACCAAGCATAGCCTTAGTTGGGTTCAAATAGGCTTATGGGCTCGGCCAATACTTAGTTTACTCTCTCAACCAATTAGGCATAATCCAAAATTTTTAATTCGTAATTAATTTATTATTTAATAATAACTTAATTGTCAATAGAACACTTTTCAAAATTTTAGTACAGTATAATTTAGTAATCAAAACAAGGTTAGTCTAGCATTAGTATAGACTAATCTTGTAACCAAACACTACTTATCCTTGTGCTAGGATAACCTAACTCTATTCGAACAATGTCTTCTTCCAATTTAGGAACTCCAGCCATCTTAAAAACAAAACAAACAAAAATGTATAGCTACCACTCACTTCTTTTTGTTAGGTGTTCATCAAACGACAATTCACCACCAGTAACTCGTCCACAGACGTGCTGCCAGTCACTGTCTGACAGTGAGAGGGAGGAACAGGTGTTTTAGCGAGAAGGGATAGCGGTTAAACTGCTATCACTACTAGTCATCATACCACTCTGACAACAGCCTTTCCTGTATAACTTTCCCCTCTCCATCGTGCTTAGAACAACCCTCACCTACACAGCCTACCACTGATGGTTCTTCACGTTGTAGCTGGAGTTGGATCCATTTACACCGAACAAATTAAATTTTCAAACATAAATGGTTAATTTTGAATTTTGATGAATAATTTTCTTGAATAAACATTCAAAACCAACTAAGCACAAAGAGAACAAAATCATCTCCATATTCAAAAAGGGTTCATTTTGGTTAAAATAATTGTAAATTACGAGGATTCTTGAGATGGCAGGGAATAAGTTAATGAAACCTGCTTGTCACTCAATAACTACAATCGAGACAACGCTTGATTTCCATGATAAAACACAAAACCCATAAATCTTGTACAACGTTGATTTTCTAAGTTTGACGTTTTTCAAACAAAACAGAAATAAAAATAAACATTCTAATAGGTATTTGTTTATGAATTTTCAAAGGGAAACAATTATTTAGCACATAAATGTAAAGATAATTAAACAATTTAACAGAAAAATTAAATAATTTAATCTTTGTTTCCACATCTTAAAGGGATCTTGCAAAAAAATATACCGTCCTCTAATAGTTAGAATATAATACGATAACTATAACCTATCCATAGGTGAATCTATAACTATCAAATGTTATGCAATCAATTTTCGTTATGTGCATATCTTGAATGTTACTTGAAGGTTTATTATTAATGATTTTGATGATAATATTAATATTTCAAAATTTAAATTGGATTTATTTCCTTATACAATTAACGGTCTAATTCTCAAAAGGAAATAAAATCATAAGAAATACATAGGAACCTTCTTTATAAACTTATCTTATTAGAAATAATTTATCTAAAAGGATCCTACAAATTATGAAGGTCGTATATTAGTCCCATGATTACTGGAAGATTTTTGGCAAAGATGACATTGAAGTTATTCAGATTTAAATTCATCCAGTTGATCAAGGATGCAAGTGAAGCAACGGTTAGTTGAAAGAAATGTCTACTTAAGGAAGAGTCACTGTTTTTGCGAAAATATATTAGAATCATGACATACATCTATAGCATCAAATCTCTTGAAAGTGATATCATTGTCAAATCTTTTGTGATTTAGAAAGAGAAAATTCTTTTTGAGAGAGGTCATTGAAGCTCATATTGAGCAAATTACATTTTCATCTGTTAAGAGCTTGTAGAGGCTAGCTAAATATTACTAGTTTGAAAGGTTGGAGAATCTTGAAAAATATGTACTCGTGGGCTTGAAGAGGCTCATCAAATTACTATTTGAGAATTTAGTGAAATACTTAAGTTGGATACTTACGGATTGGACGTAGGCTTGAGTTATAAGCCGAACCAGTATAAATCGATTGCATCATTCCTCTTTCTCTTTCTAACTTTTAAAATTTCACAGTATATTGTTTGTGTTTTCACTTTTGCAAGAGGCTCCTTCACTTTTGTAATAAGCTTCTTCTGTTTTTAACTTGTAAGAGGTTCTTTTTAGTTTTAACAAACGCCTTCTATTTTAAATTGTTTTAACAAGATTTATTATTTAGCAGGCTTCAATCATCTAATAGGCTCCTGTCATTTAACATAGTTCTATCATCTAACAGGCTCCTATTGTTTGTAAATTTTGACAGGTCTCTGTCTTTATACGAATTGAAAATAACTTGAAATTTTTTTAAGTCACACACAATTCAATTCCCCCTCTTACTTGTGTTTGCTTTATCATTTGGTATCAGAACAAGATTTCACATTTTTGTGTTTTACAATTTGTGATAAATAATGACAAACACCTTGAGAAGTTTTGAATGACAATCCATCTCAAAGCCTTCTTACTTTAATGGAAACAACTACTCATATTAGAATGAAAGAATGACCATATATCTCCAATCTGTAGATATTAAAGTATGTCAACCAATTAGAGTTGGAGCTACAATTTCCACTTCTGATAACGTGGAAGTATGGACTGATGCTAATAAAAGAAATACATAACTAAACGCTAAAGCAAAAAAACATCATCTGATATGTGCGTTGTCCCCAGAAGAATATGAAAAGATATCCTACTGCTCTACAACAAAAGAAATGTAGGAAAAACTACAAGTCACCTTTGAAGGAACAAATGAGGTAACGAAACATATAATAAGTCTTTTAGTGCATCAATACGAAACTACTAGCTTAAAAGAGGGAGAAATCATAGATGAATTCTTCGGATAGTTCAACAACATCATCATGACCTTAAAGAACTTAAGAAAGATATATCCCAATGATGAGCTCGTAACGAAGATTCTAAAGTCACTACCAAATGAATGGAGACCTAAGGTGATAGCTCTAGAAACTACAAAGGACCTAGACACTATTTCACTTGACTAGCTACGAGGAAACTTGATGATCTATGAAACTGAGCTTAGGTGAGATAAAGAATCCTCCTATAGAAGAGGAATGACACTAAAAGCAGCGTGGTCAAATGAGGATTTTGAAATTTTTGAAGAAGAATAGCCTGAAAAAGTCAACAATGTCTATTTTATGGCCAAATCAGGAGATGATGAAGTATATTATTATGACTCTGATATTGAAGTTGATGAATTGAAAAATGCATATCATGAATTGTATGATAAGTACAAAAAGTTGATAGTGAAGTATTTCAAAGAAGTTGATAAATCCAAGAGCAATGATGTATCTCTGAAGAGTAAGATAAAATCATTGAAATTTGCAAATGAGAATTTGACATCCAAGAATATATCTCTTGAGGTTGATTATAAGCACAAGTAAAGAATATATCTCTAGAAGAAAGAGTGACTAAGTTGGAAAATACGTTGCTAAAAAATGATTCTAAAAGGTGAGACTGTTAGAAGAAAAAGTTGCCACCTTAGAACTTGAGAAAGAGAAAAGTGCTGGAAATATCTTATCTTAAGAAAAAGATCTAGCAAATTTCGTTGATGGAAGGAACAAATTTGAAGTGTTGCTTGGTAATGGTAAATGCGTTTTTGATAAGGCTTGAATAGGATACAATGAAAACAATAACATCAGGCTATATAAGAACTTCTTTGTCACATCCAGCAGTAACTATAGCCAAAACAGCAGAAACCTGATACATGGTAAAAATTATATCAATTCTCATTCATCTGTTCTATGTTTCTACTGTAGTAAACATTGTCATATTAGTCATTCTTGAAACTTTCATAAAATGAGGAAATGATCTCAAATGTATGTTTAGAGATCGAAAGGTCAAACTACTAACCTAAAAGGACCCAAAATTTTAGGTACCCAAAATGAGATAATACTTTATATAGTTATGCTTCAAAATGGAGACAAGAGAAAATCAATGGATAGTAGATAGTGGGTGTTCGAGACACATGATAGGTGAAATATCACACTTTAACTACATTAAAAGAAAGGACGGAGGTAATGTTTTCTTTACAGATAAAAATAAAGCTAAGGTCACTATAATTGGTAAAATTGGTGATTCTAACTCTACCCCTATTGATAACATCCTCTTTGTTGATGGTTTGAAACATAACCTGTTGAGTGTGAGTCAGTTATATGACAAGGGTTACAAAGTATTTTTCTATGCATCTCATTGTGAAATTGTCAATATTTATAATAATAATATTGTGTTTGTTGATCCTAAAAATTAGAATATATATAAACTAGAAGACTTGTCCTCAAAGTGTTAAGTGTTTTGTTTTGCTTCTCTAGAAAAGTATTAATTTATTTGGCACAGAAGATTTGGACATGCCAGCATGAGCGTTCTATCAAAATTGTCCAAAAAAAAGTTAGTAAGAGGATTATAGACCTTAAAGTTCAAAAGCAATCAAGTTTGTAAGGCTTGTTTAAAAGATAAACAAGTCAGAAGTAGCTTTCCTTCTAAAAATATTTTATCTACTAGCCAACCGCTTGAACTTATGCACATGGATTTATTCGATCCCACTAGGACTTAAAGTTTTGGTGGTAAACATTATGATTTTGTTTTAATAGATGACTACTCCAGATTTACATGGGGTTTTCTTCTTATCAGATAAAGATGAAACTTTTGAAGTGATTGAGAAGTTTTGCAAAAAAATTCAGATAGAAAAAGGGTACTGCATCAATTCAATTCAGAGCAATCATGGAGGAGAATTTGATAACAGAAAGTTTGAAGAATTTTGTGATAGCAATGGTGTAACTCACAACTTCTCTTATTTAAGGACGCCTCAGTAAAATAAAGTTGTAGGGAGAAGGAACAAAACATTGGTTAATATGGCCAGGACTATGGTATGTGAAAGTAGACTATCTCTTAGATACTGGGCAGACGTAGTATCCATGACATGTTATGTACTTAACAAATGTCTTATAAAATCTATTCTGAAGAAGACTGGAAAGGAAAAAAATCAAATGTACCTTACTTTCAAGCATTTAGTTGTAAGTGTTTTGTTCTAAATAATGGAAAAGACAACCTTGGAAAGTTCGATGCGAGATCAGATAAAACTATTTTTTTGGGCTACAGTACCTCTAGTAAAGGATTTAGAGTATATAATAACAGAACAAAGAAGATAAAAGAATCGATACATGTGGTATTTGATGAAGCTCTACCTTTGACAATAACAACTGACTCAGATGATGAAGAGCATCTATTAGTACCTAAAAATACATCGGAGAGTCAAACTACACTTATAATACCTTCAGAATTACAAAATCAAGAAGGTCCTTCTTAAGTTAGGATGCATCAATATATTCTAAGAGATCCCTCTGAAAGTCTAAGAACAAGATCTTCGTCCAAGAACAACTTTATTGCTTTCATCTTAGAACCAAAGACTATAGAAGAGGCCCTTACTAAAGAAAAATGGGTTTCAACCATGAAAGACGAACTGAATCAATTTGATAAAAACAAATTCTAAAATCTAGTATATCGTCCTCAAAACAAGTCAATCATTGGGACTCAGTGGGTATTTCAAAACAAAGTTGACAAAAGTGGTAAGGTGGTAAGAAACAAAGCTAGACTCGTAGCTCAAGGTTACAATCAACAAGAAGGTATTGATTTTGATGAAAATTATGCACCTATTGCTAGATTGGAATCAATTAAAAGTTTACTTGCCTTTGCATGCTATAGAAACTTCAAGTTGTTCCAAATGGATGTTAAAAGTGCATTCTTAAATGGTTACATTAATAAAGAAGCATTTGTTAAGCAACCCCCAGGTTTTGAAGATGAAAGCCATCTGGATTACGTGATGAATTTAACCAAAGCTCTGTATGGTTTAAAGCAGGCTCCTCGAGCATGGTATAAGAGGCTAACTTTTTGCTTGAGAATAACTTTGAAAGAGTAAAGGTCGATAAAACCTTATTTATTAAGAGAAAGGAGAATGATTTAATTATAAGACAAATATATGTTGATCGCATAATATTTGGTGTTACTAATCCATCCTTCTATGAAAAATTCTTAACTTTAATACAGGAGGAGAGTAGATATATTTTTATAATGAAAAAGGAAGAGAGTTAAGAGTTAATGATATTTTCACCTTGCATGATTTTATGGATAACATGTTATATATCTTTTCGATAACTTTGTTGCTATTTTTTCCTAATTCAATCTTTTCCCTCTACTTTTTGATAATGACAAAGGGGGAGAATTAAGATGACGATATATTTTGCTAAAAGATTTATGATATACTTGCATGAATTGTGAGCATGATGAATATGTGATATATGTTACCAACTGAATATGTGAAGTTTTAATTTGTGAATTGTTAATGATAGGCTCCTTACTAAGAAAGGAAAGACTCCTTCTAATCATTAAGAACTTATAAAGTCTACAGCTATTTTTCGAAACCCTTCATTATTAGTTGAATTTTGAAAATACATCTGTTATTGTTTGTCATCATCAAAAAGGGGGAGATTGTTAGCTCAAGGTTTATTATTAATGATTTTGAAGATATCCTCATAATATTTCAAAATTTAAATTGGATTTATTTTCTTGTAAAATTAACGGTCTAATTCTCAAAAGGAAATAAAATCATAAGAAATACGCAGGAACCTTCTTTATGAACTTACCTTATTAGAAATGGTTTATTCGAAAGGATCCTACTAATTATGAAGGTTGTATATTATGCTTGTGATTACTGGAAGATCTTTTGGCAAAGAAGACATCGAAGTTATTCAAATTTAAATTCATCCAGTTGATTGTTTAAAGCTTGTCAAATTACTACTTGGAAATTTAGTGAAACACTCAAGTTGGATACTTGGGGACTCTACGTAGACTTGGGTTATAAGCTGAACCAGTATAAATTGACTGTATCATTCCTCTTTGTAACTTTTAAATTTTTGCAATATATTGTTTGTGTTTTCATTTTTGCAAGAGATTTCTTCACTTTTATAATAGACTCATTCTGTTTTCAACTTGCAAGAGATTCTTTTCAGTTTTAATAAGCTATCTCTGTTTTAATTGTTTTAACAAGATTTATCGTTTAACAGGCTCATATCATTTAGCAGGCTCCGATCGTCTAATAGACTCTTGTCGTTTCACAGAATTCTATCTTCTGACAAGCTCCTATTTTTATAGATTTTAACAGACTCCTGTCTTTATACGAATTGAAAGTAACTTGAAAATTTTTAAGTTACAAAATTTATCCCCTCTTACGTGTGTTTGCTTTATCATTAAAGTCATATAACAGTGAGTCGAAATCTTCGGTCTAACATTATTCTGTCTAACTCTATTTAGTTAATAAAACGTCAGCGTTTCTGCTTAAATTTTAAGCGGCCCAGTCACTTAGACATAACTATCATGCCCGTGACATAAGTATCAGGGGTGTGACACGAGTCACAGGTGTGACACTTAAGTCACGCCTGTGAGTCTTTTTTATTTTTTATTTTTTATCATTTTAATTTTAATTATACTAATATTAGTTTAATAAAAAATTAAATTAAAATTTAATTTTAATTATGCTTCTATTAATTTTATAAAAAATTAAAATTAAAATGATAAAAAAAATAATTGGTTTGTGTCACAGACGTGACTCTTTTTTATTATTTAATTTTAATTTTTTAAATAAAATTTTAAGATAAAAAATTAAAAATTAAAAATTTATTAATTTATTAAAATTATTTAATTAATTTATAAATTATATAAAAATATTAATTTAAATTAAAAAATTGATTATTTTTATTATTATTATTATATTAGCACGCATGCATATTAATGCAATATTAAACATCTTGTATATTTATGATAAAGTTTTTTTCTAGGGAGAATGTTTGTGAAATGCAAATAAATTATATAATATATTATATATGTGGAATAATTTATTTTGATTTTAACAACTTATTTTAATTGATTAATTTACTAAAATTGTTTAATTAATTTATAAATTATAGAAAAATATTACATTAAATTTAAAAATTGATCAATTTTTTACTATCATATGTTCAATGTTTTTAATTAGATTTATAAACTTACTTTTTGTAAAAATAAATATCTAAAATTTAAATTCTTATGAAAATATTCTAAAAAATATTAAAATATAAATGACTCGAGGGATACGACAAGAATATAATCAAACTTTGGAATAATTACGAATTAAGATTTATGCTTTATTATGATTTAATTGTTCATCATTTTATAAAATTAAAATGATCTTAATTTTTAGGAAATCAAAATATAAAAAAATTGTAATTATTTAGCTGTGGTCACATCGGATCTTATCTTGATTTCTCAACAATTACACCATCTCTCCAAAAAGTAATACCAACTTACGGGACCTTTCCAAAGATGAACAAAAAAAACAGAGTTCTCTTCCTATATCGATTTAGCAAGTTGGGGCGTTTTCCCAGATTAACGAACTCTATTGTAAACGTAACTGCGTTCCTCTTTTGGCCCGGTAAGATAGTCGTCAATCACTGAATCCTTACTATGTAAGAGAAAAACTTCGAGTCATGTCGTAATATAGGAAATAGGGACCATTTATATGATGGTTGCCTTTCAGATGATGCCAATTCATATTGTTCCTTCGATTCACTCATTACTCATTAGTCGTCACAGTCCCATTTTGGTTTTGAAGGAAAATGCACAATCATATTCACCCGACGTAGTAACTAGCTAGCTCAAGTGGCAAAAAGTGAGGCTTAATGGACACAATCAACCAAATATCAAATGACAAGTTTCTTTTAGGGTAAAATATTTTCTAAGAAAGCAATCAAATTTCTGTCATAAAAACTAGGCTGGGAAACCAAATGTCAAATTCGCATGTTATTGTCAGATAATTGTCATCCACTTAAAATTTTGTGAATGTAGAGAGCCCACAAACACCTTTTTTTTTTTCAATCAGCAATCACAATAAAAATACTAGACTCAGATGGCATCTAATCACTTGTTCCACAATCCCCATTCCAAAACTAAACGTCGACCGTTTTAATAAAACCAAGATCTCAGCTCACCTCTCACTTAATCCAAGCCGCGATCGATGCCCGCTCTCCCTTTTAATTTTGCTTCCAGCTTTCTCGTCATGCTCGGTTTTAGACATATTTACTTAGATGTCTCCAAAGAAATAAAATCCCACTTTGGTTTTTGTCCCGTGTAACTTCTTATCCTTAAAGCTCATATCTATGATCATTTTTTTTGGTTTTATTTTAATCCCCTTCTAGACTGTTGTTTCTCTTATGCCTCTTTGATTTTTGTAATGATATTGATCATCGACAACAACAGGTAGTGGCCTTCCCTTTCACGTTGTTAAATCGCATCCCTTAATCTTCCATTGCAGTCCTTTACAAAAATTCTTTCCTTTCACATTCGAGCTCTCTCCTTTAGCATTCTATTTAAAGTTACCGAAACATTGACAAGAATTTGGGGTGAGTTCCTGTCCTAAGAAATGCTTACTGAAATGTTAGCGAATTTTAGTCTTCGATTAATTCTTTATCATACTCGTGGAGACATGAAAAGCCCATATTTTGTGTAATTTAGAAGCGATTCTGATTTCAAAGGAATAATCTGGCAAGCAACTTTGTGACTTAGAAATAGAACCCAGTTGTGTTTTTGTCTCATTAATGAATTGCTTGACTTTGTACTTGTTTGTTTATACGTTTCTCTTTGCTTTGAGTTTTAATGTGGAATTGGTTTAAGAATTCTCTGTTCTTCTTTTGTTTGATCAATTGGTAGTATACTTCATCTTGTAACAATGGGAGGTTCTAGCTAAGGATTTGGACTTATCCTTTGTCAAGTACGAGCCCACATTGGCCTTAGTAGAAACATCACATTGCTCTTTCTTGGGTACCTCCTAATAGGCACATCATCTACAAAGATGTTCTTTGATTTGAAATCTTTTGTTACAATTATTTTGAATATTCTAAATACCTATCTTGTTCCTGAAATTAAAGGACATATTTGCTCATCTGTGCACTGTGATGTCTCTAATGCACCATAGGTGACAAGGGTATCCATTTCCCTATTAGATTTTGCACCAGATTCAACAGGATGTAAATCATTGAAGTCTTTCTGCATGTGATTCACGTGTGGTCCTTTTTCTTGATTATAAAATTTGATGCAGATAATTGACATAATGAATTTCACATGTGTAAGGGGTTTCCAAGAATACGATATCCTGTAAATTTATGAATATTTAAGATGTTTTGGCTGTTTCACTGGTGGGTTTGTTAGTATAGAACAGTAGCTCAATTAGCCGCAATCTTTATGTTCATTATGAAATTGATGGTTCTTATGTTTCAGCCTATGACATGATTAATTTCATTATTTTCCACATTCAGGTCTGATATTTTCATTTTCCCTATTGGCCATCCATACCCTAGATGCTCACTTGTTGTACAGGTTAGTTATCTTTTTGTTCATACTTCAAAATTCTTAGTTTAGTTTGCTCTGAATATGCACTATATGACCTGTGAGATTAGTTAGATACCTTGTTGGAGTGGATTGTCAAATGTAAGAGCAACAATCATTGATGATGTCTTCCCACTTCCAGAACATCAACAGGTATTATTTGTCTCCCCTTCCTTTCCCTATCTCCCCCATCCCTTTATTTCTCTCTCTTACCTTCATAAACCCTCACACAACTGCTCACACTTACACACATATCTGTGCATATACATACACATAGCTTGAAACATGGTTTGTTATATTCTTGAAAGTGTTGAGTCTTTCAATTTCATTTCCCAAAAAGCAAATGAATGTGAGACAACACCAATAATTCTTTGGCCTTTGTTAGAACATTTGATGCATTACCTATTTGCAATTGTTTCCTGTCAAATATGGGAGTATTACCTTTATTAAGAAGACACATTTTACAGTTGATCTAGTTGCAAGCGTCCGCAGTCATATTGGTTTATTTCTGAAATTAATCATAAGCTTTCGCTTATATAATGTATTTTCCATTATGTGTCATTCTGTTTGTGTAATTTTTAGTCCTAATTTCCATTTTTTTTGTAATCAAGGGTGACGTCACAAGCAGTATATATCAAAGCATCAATAAGGGCCTTCCCAACAATGGGGAAATTTATACTATTTTAGGATGCATAAAATAGGGATTGCTCTATAGTATTATAGTCATATCATGGTATGTTTAAGGCTATGGAAATTCAGTCGTTTTTTACTAAAGTTTTCATTATTTGTACTTTTAGTTGCGTGGTTATGGGACCCATTGATATATGGAGAGAACTTAATAAAACAAATACTAAGCAGTCAGTTGGTAGCATGTGTGCTAGAGAACTTTAATGACTGACTACTAAAAATTTCTAGAGTTATCTAAGACAAACTAGTGTGCCTTTGTATATAAAAATTTTCCAATTCAATGCCAGTTGAGTGGCCTAAAGATCCTGAATTTTGGTATAATTCTCATATTAGTTGTTCATTATGAGTTAACTTCCTACAAGGCACATATAATTAAACAAACATAACTTGAGTGTTTATATTTTCTCAAAACAAACTTACATTGTCAAAATAAATTTAAATTCCCATTCTTTCAATTCCATTATGATTTCAAGAATTAACATATGTCAATGGTCAGTGACATATATTTTATAGGAGGCCTTGGCACTGTTGCTTGAGTTGATGTCAAGGTATATAAGGCCCTTCAGCCTGACAAGATTGCTGTTGATGGTGGAGAACTAATTCTCAAGGTTCGGTTTTAATTCTGATCGGTTTTTGTTGTTGATGGGTTTGTCTCTTATCTTGATATTTGTTTACTTCTTAAGAAAATTGTTTTGTTTTATTGGACTTCTTTTGTTTTAGGACATTTTAATGTTAGGGATTCCACAGTCAAGAAAGATGCAAATACATGCTCTAATTTGTATGATCTACTCAGAAGTTAAAATTCATTCTAACAGTCCTTATTTGTTAAATCTAGAAAACTATAATGCTTTTAAGAAGTGCTTGAAAAACTAATGGCATGTTTGCAGAATTGCTAGATGTACACTCTTTATTCCTTTCATTTACACTATGAAAAACCCAAGTTTGGTACTAAAGGTTATTTAGCTATTTAACTATGTATAAATGAAAAAATATGCCATATATCATTTGCTTGGATTAGTTTTAAGGGGGATAAAAATGGTGTAACACTTGTAACAGATTTTAGGACTTGCTATTGGCAACGATAATTCAACTTAAGTTATAATTCCCCCCATTTCCCACATTTTCTCATAATAAGAGATACCAACTTCTCAACAAATCAAAACAGTAGAGTATTCAATCATTCAATACAACATTTAAAAATCAATCTTAAGGTGGTAAAAGTCTAACCTATTATTATGAAAGTTGTTTCTTTTATTATGCAGATTAGCCTTTCTAATCTTGTAGTATGAAGGATTATTTACTAATAAAACTTTATTTTAAGTGTTAGGCCACAATGGTGTTCTAGGTTTTTGGTTATGGTTCATTGGTCTAGAACCCAGGATTTGATTTTAATGAAAAAGTGATAGGCTTCATCAAGAACTATAGGTGTGTCTTCGATCTTGGTATATATATGATCACCATTAGCATATTAAGAGTGTTCTCACAATTGTTTTATTGTCCACAAATTTGATTTACTTATAATTCATACCTTGTTCTGCATACTCCAGCTTGCATTGATCACAGAGGTTTACCAAAACATCCTGCAAGAACCTACGTATTGGAGTACTTGGAAGGAGATGTTTGTGTAAGTATTAGTTTTTTATTGAAATAGAGCTAGAAAATACCTACCTTTGATATGCCTAATTACAAATGGACGAAAAGTGGATATTGTTTCTTAGAGGTGCTTTCTTTGTTTTGCTTACCTATTCAATAATGATGGTTTTCGTTTTTTATTTGTAATTGGCTCTTGAAGAGTGGAAGTGATTCAGATTTTGGAATGGGGCAAAACAAGATTTTGCCTAAATTGATAATCATAATCTACTGGGAGACAAAGCTTTACTCCTATTTCATAGCCTCTTGTTTCCTTTTCAAACACTTTCGATGTTCATCAAACACTTTAATTGATACCAAAAAACAAATTTAAGGTTTTAGTATTTTCTTCTCATCAATTAAAAGACTATATTACTGAAAAACGCAGTTAAAACAAATAATGTTCGATTGACATAGAGACCATAACTGTGCAATTTGTTGAGTTTTATGTGTATAGCCTCTTAATCCACTCATGGAAAAACAAAACAAAAACAAAAGTAGCTTCCTGAATTTACTTTTAATAGCTTATTCTAGACTTTATACTTATTTCATTTCTTACATATATTTAAGCCTGAAAATTTCTGCTTAGTTTTTACAATTGCTGACATGCTTACAATGGTTTTTGAGCAATAACTGCAGATCAACATACTGAGTGCAGTGACATATGTGGTTTTGATGATGGCCTATTCATTTATATGTTTGATGATGGTAGTGGTAACTCCTTCAAGGCAGTCCTTTGGAAAATTGAGATAGCACAATCATGGGTTCACAAGTTTAAGAATCAACTAGACGTGATAATGACAAAAAAATGCTACCAAATTTTCTTCCTTAGAGAATTTGAGCCTTCCTGCAACTTTGGATGCTCAGACTAGCTCGGCTCCTAGTCTTACATTTTTTGTTGGCAATAAAGATGCAACTGATTCAACTTCTTGCTTATTTTTGCTCTCTTTGGCGCATATTCAAGGAAAGCTGGAGTTAAAGTCAATACTTATATTATAATTGTTTAGCTCATGAATCCAAAGATCCTTTGTGGCGATTACACTTATAGACTGTGATTTATTCTGAAAAATGACTAGTGTTGATTTGTTTTCAAGAATCCTACTTTTAAGATTGTAACCAATGAAGACACATTTATATACAACTTGGTTTTGTTTCTCTAGTCCACCATGAGTTTCTCACAGTTTTATTTACATTACAACTTCATTTACATTTTCGCTTTTGTTAATATTTCTCCCACAATGTCATCCCAATAAAAAATAACAGTTTGATGTTTTTTTTCTTTTCATACCATTATTAGAAGTTTCGTGACAATCTCAAGAATTAAATATTTCGCACTTCGGCATAAATATTTTTTAACATAAGGATTTTTCGTTTATAGACAATATATAATAATGAGTATATAAAAAATTAAATAATAATGAGAGTATAAGAAAGAAATTGCCAATTTTCATAAAGAAACAAAATATGCACCTCATTGATAAAGATGCACAAATCAACTTAAACACTCTACTTTCTTTTCACTCTGTATTTACAAAATATGCCTCTTGCACATGGAACTAAACAATCACATGTCTCAATGAAACCACCTATATCTACACTATCTTAGTTAACATTACTCTTTTGTTGTAAGTTATTTATCATTAGATCGCTTACACCATGTGGTTATTGTGCCTATAAGAATCATAAAAGAAGCAGTATCATTAGTAAATTGTGACTAAGTCACTAAACAAAATGTCATTATTAATAGTATTCTGGCAAAAGATAAAGACCAATTGGGAGTTGGTCATGTCCATAGAAAATGGAACACCTTCAATAGAAATTGTTTGAATTGAATTGGCATAGACAACCTACCATAAAAAATGTTAAAGAGTATACAATCAAAACACTTAGATTTATTGTTAAAACATTGAATCTTTTTATTAAAAAGTACACATGTACCTGGAGAGATTGTTTAGACAAAAAAATACGAATGGTGAATTTGAACCATATTTAAGTTATCAATACAAATCTTAGTTCCTTGCAATTGATTTGCATATTAAAAAAATGAAGAAAAATTAATGAGAAATTAAAAAACACATGACTGGTGCTATTTAAAATTCTAATCAAACCTTAGCTTAGTTGTCTCTTTGATAGGGAATTGTATATTGAATTCATGTAGTTTGAAAGTTTTCTCTGATACCCTATCTCACCCCAAAAAAAGCAAAAAAAAAACATTATATAAGAGACATAAAATTCAAGAATATAAAAATTCTTTTAATGAAACCTCAAAATTAGATGGTAATGTTGGTGCTGAGGCTCTGACATTTGTTAGAGCAATTTGAACATTTTCTGTAGGACCATGTCTTACCTATAAAATAAAAAAAATCAATATCAATATATAAGGAACGTAGAATTCAGGAATTAAAATATTTATAAATAAAACCTCAAGATTAAATGGTAACGTTGGTGCTGCAATTATGAGATTTGCTGGAGTTTGAACTTTTTTAGTTGATTTCCTTTTTTTCAAAGCCTTCTCCAAGCCACCCCTCAATCTATTACCAGAAACAATTTTCTTCTTGACTTAGATTCCTTTAATTCTAATATTGTTCTTTTCACAAATTACATTCCCATCTTAGTTCAAGTGATTTATTATAACACTTGAATATTGAACCATCTCTTCACTTTGTAATCTAACGTTGGAGCTCGCATTTGAGTGTTGGATAGTTGATCCATTACCTTGTAGCCTACTGTCCACGATTTCCAACATCTTCAAAATACAATCTTTAACAATTTTGTAAGTCTCTTCACTCTTAGATGCTTTTGTAACCAATTAAACATATGACCCATACAATTCTTTATACCACATACTTTGACATATCTTGGGATCCACATTGTTTATGCTGATTCTAGAATTTTCAACTCCCATAAATCCAAGTTTTGCTTTACATGTCCACCTTTCCAATATGTACTGACTTGGGATCTCCATAATATTTTTCACAATAAAATCTTCAAAAAATGAGAACATAAAATTCTAGCAAACTTAAATTTTCTACAACTATAAACAACTTTTCCGTTTGATGAATCATAAGCAACTACATGATAATAACTCTTTTTATGAGGGGTAATTTGATAATTTATGATTGATCCAACCTCCAGAAAATTTTCAATACAAGAATCATGAGACTTACACCACTCATTTTGAAAGCACTTGAACACCTCAAGAGTTTAAACACTAGCTGCATGTTTCAAAGTTTCAATTGGATACAATAATGAGGGAAGACTTGTACTTAATTTAAAATCAGCCTTTAATTCTTCATATCTACAATCTTCAAGGAGTCTTTCAAAGTGATGAAAAAACTCTAAGAATTTGTGTTGATAAGTGACATACCTCTTTACAACACTATTTATGCTCTCACTTCTTTATGTTGTCATCATGTCTACATAAAACATTTGTCTTCCATACACCACAACCCATTTTTCCTTTATCCCAAACATGTGCCTCAACCAATCATTGTCTTCAAGTTCGTATTTGCGCAACATCTCATTTTATGCATTTACAAAATCTTCCTCTTCTTCAAAATCATATGTGCATAAGCTAAAATGTCTAGCAAAATCTTTGAATTGAGAGAAAAAAACCACTTAAATGAATAGTTGCATTTTGATAAATATGCCAAATATATAAGCAATAACGAGTTTCAGGCCATCTTAGTATTAGAACCTTTACCATTTTTGCATCTTGGTCTGTAACAATAGTTTTAGATCTTTTATCACACATAGCTTTCACAAAAGTATCAAATAACTATTCAAATGTGAAGGATGTGTCATCATATGACAATGCAACACCAAAGATTGTAGACTGCTTATGATGATTTACACCTACAAGTAATGCAAGGGGACAACCTTCATTGTTCTTCCTGTAAGTTATGTCAAAGCAAACCACATCACCAAAATTTGAGTAATCTGATCTCTCATCTAATTGCATTTTATGAAAATATTCCAAAACACCTCCTGTAACCCTTATTTTCGAATCTCTCGTTCTTTTAGATTGTAAGTAATTTCTGTAGTCTTTTAGTATGAAACCTAAATTCTCTTGACCACCTACTTGCCTAACCATGACAACATGAGATGCCTTTAGTGGGATTCCTACATCATTTGTCATTTCAATTTGCATTGCTATAGATAAACTTATCTTTTGGTGAGATCTGTGCAAGTGTTTCATATTTGGACTTAAGAGGTAGTGATTATGCTCCTTAGTAAACTGAATCACACAGAGTTTTCTGCTTCTTCAATGAATGACTCTCATTTTAGCTTCACAACCAAACCTTGTTTCAGCGCGTTCTGCTTTCACATACATATCTCGTTTGTCTTTTCCTTGTTTCCCTTAAGCACTACAACAAAACATTCTATCGATGAAGTTTCTGGATTTATCTTTGTGGTTTTTGCTTCTCCTTATCCCAATCCTGACTTCTTTAGCATATGCCAAATAAAATTGGTATACATCTTCTTCTGTCTCAAATTCCATTCCAACTTTTGGCACTAATTTTTTGGATACAAATGACCGAGTAGCTTACAAATCTTGATTACTGTTTAAACTTATGACAACTACAAACTCATCTTCACCTTCACTGTTTCCAACTTCATTACCATCTTCAAAATTTAACCGAAGACAAGACGAAGATACACCCGCTATAAAATTATTAGCTTTTATTCTGAAGCAAAAATGCAAAAAGAAAAATAAAAAAATCGAAAATGGATACTTCACTTTTATAATATAGAGAAACACAAAATGTAGAATCTAGAATTTAATTAAGAAGCAAAAATGAATCCTTTAGCATTAAACTTAAATAAATATCTAACAACTAGTGCTAAAGAAATTCTTTAAAAAATGTTTGGTTTCTCCGTTTGGCATTCCTGCATGTTGGCAAATTAGAAACAAAAAAGAAAGGAAAAGGAAAAGGCATCGACCTTACTGAAGCTAAAAGAGAGCCTATTGATGCACAACAGAATTAAGTTTTATTAAAATGACATCGTATTGTGGTGAAACAGGGTTGGAATAGATTTATTGAAACAAAGGACTTGAATTGTCACTCACAAGCACTGAAACAATCCATTTCTTTTAAAGAATTAAAATAAAAGTTACTTCCTTTTTTCATCATAATCAATTAAGTTTTATTGTATGAAAACCAATTTTGAATGTGATATGGAAGGGATGCTACTTAACATATATGAATTTACATGAAAAACTCGACCTATATTATTAAAGTATTATACTATACAACATAAGGTCTATTTGTTATAGAAAAACATGTACTTTGTCTTGGCTTGCTGAACTAAAATTAAATTAAAATATATGGAATATAACTACGTTTATGAATAATGGGCAATCGTAGCTATGTAGGCTTGGCTTGTAACATCAATGTCTATGCTTATGAGACCACATCCTATTCCTACCAGGCTCACACAGAGTTGGAACAATACAAATGATCTAACCATCTCAAGAACCTCAAGCTTATTCATAAAAGAACACTTGTCCCACTCTACCAAGAAAATCCATTATCTAGATGTGAATCGTACCTTAAAGATAATCCAATACCACTAAATGTCAAAGGCTTGATTCCTTTTGACAACTAAAACACACCAAAGATCGAATGAACGATCGAAGAAATGTCAACGCACACTGCAATTATGAGTAATCTTCACAGTTCTTTCTCCTACAGTGTGGGGACTGAAAACTTAATTGGGTGCTCAAACCTGTCAGTCATTAAAAAATAGAGATAAATAGACTCATAAGAAGCTCTCAAGTGACCAGATTAACGAAGTAACTTATGTCATGAAAATGAAAAGCGAATAAGATTAGCATATCCCAAGTTTCCTTTTCCATTTTCAGGTTTCGGTTTGAAAATATTAGGATAAAATCACATAATAATCTATTCAAACTATGATTGATTCCACCTTTGGCTAGGTCCAATCAAACATCATTAACCAAGAGACAGTATAAGATTATCTGTTGAGAAGTACTGTATTTGTTCCAATTGAAGCAGCAAATTGATGTATCAATCAAATAGGACATTGGTTACGCAGTGGGGTCAGAACAGTAAATAGAGGGACTAAACCAATGCATTTGAATAGATAAACTACCAAACTAAGATTCCAATGGTATGAAAGCAATTCTTGATTGAGAAGCATTGAAATTATGCAACTGTAATGTCAAATTTATTTTCCCTTGAAAGCTATTGAGCAAGAGCAACTAGTTCAAGCCTTTTATTTATTCCAACTTTCCATAAAAAAGGAATTTAACATTATGTACTGATTTATGTTCAACTGCCCTTGCGAGTGAATTTAACTCTATTTTTTAAAAGCATATGACAATACAAAAGGTAGTGATAAAAGGATTGGTCTACATTTATGAGTTGCATATGGCAGCATTAAAGTCCTTGCAGATGTTGCAGAAGAAATGAAAACAATTAACTAATGAAAGTGAATGAAAAAATTAGCATTTTGAAATGAGAGGAGAGATAGAACTGGGACCCTAACATTATCTTAGCTATTAGCTACCCTTTCTCAGTAGGAGGATCTATGAGAAAGCTCCTCAAGAAAACCAGAACCTAAACAAAACCACAATTTTAAAAAAGGATGAGAATAGTAGAGACAAAATATATATGTCTCTACAGTGAACATGTAGATTTTTATCCTGAGGCATAGACTTCAAGTTCAAACGCAACTTCCAAAGAGGACCATATGCAACTTTTTCACACTTGATATCATGTTTTTAAAGTATATTTATCATTCATAAACCTTGCAGTCTAAAATGTACACATGTTTGAAACAATTTAGAGATTGATTAGCTAAATGAAGAAAGACAGGCTCTTTTCGAAACAAAACTAGAATTTGGGGTAAGAATATGGTATGGTTCATAAGGAAACAAAATTTAAGAAGTGGGTTTCTGTAAATGTTGATCTTTAATTATTGTCTTGAGAGAACTAGAGAGAATACATAATATTTTTTTTTTCTCTATCAAATTGCCTATCCACATTTCAAATTCCTATGCTAGTTGCATGGTCACCAAAATAGAAGTTTATGTTATTCGAATAGGATGACAACAAAAATGGCCCTAAAACTTGCTTTCAAATCTTATCAGTCAGTCCCAAGCGTGTTATGAAATATCTATTGCATTACATAGGACTTGGAAAGTAGAACTTAGAAACTATAAAAGTTAAAAAGTACCAAGTAAACAGAGAATGGAAGATGTAAGCAAAATGGCAAGCAATTTGTGATGATTAGCATGTGACAAGGAAGAGTTTGACAGCTGATGTAAAACCATAGATTTGATAGCTTATAATGTTAACAAACTCCTAGACATTTTTTTAGAAGTGAAGGCAACAAAGCTAAGTAATTATACAAAGGTGAGTTGCTACAAGATATTGAACATTTTGTTGATCTCTGGTGAAAAAATAAGTACAGTGGACTTCGTATTGATTAATTGGGTAAGATGGATTTCAAAAATGGTGCATCCTTAACAATAACCTTAAGGTAGATATATACGGTAAGAATGGTTGATATGGTATTTTGCTATAATGTTTATGGCATGGTGATCCACTGATAAAAAAAGGGAAATACACATTAAGGAATCGACATGTATATATGCTAAAATATAGAGAGATAGAGAGAAGAAAAAGAGGAAAGGAAGATCATACATATCTAGGAAGATCATACACGTTCATATCTTAATTGTGCTTTATTTTCAAAATTCAAAATAAGTACACTGTAAGTTAAAGCACTAACTGATTTATGTTGAGTGCTCTCATAAAAGTGGGTCTAGTCCTACAACTTTATGTTTTAAGAAATTCATATTGTAGAAACTTCCTTAAAAAATATGCAACATGTTGATAACTAAATAGAATAGAATATTCATCCCACTTTAGAAAATAGGAATCCATAATCAAGATTACAGCATCTATATGAAGATGAATCCTTAGCCTTTCTGAAAACAAGCAGAAGGAACAAATTCACCATACTCCTAAGCCTATGTATTTGGCCTTCCTTTACTATTCAAGAATGAGTTACATAACATTTTTCATTTATTGACAAGCTTATAGCTCCATTTATATATAACAGTACATGAGGAGGGACATGCACAGATGCCCATATAAAGGATAAGAAGAGAGACATTGGATGATCTTAGGCTCATACTTGGCAGAGGATAAGTCCAAATCTTTGGCTGGAACCATTATTCTTTTCTTTCCCATTCTTACAAGATGAAGTATACTGCCAATTAATCAAACAAAAGAAGAACAGAGAATTCTTACACCAATTCCATATTAAAACTCAAAGCAAAGAGAAACGTATAAACAAAAAAGTACAAAGTCAACCACTTCATTAATGAGATATAAACACAACTGGATTTTGTTTCTAAGTCACAAAGTTGCTTTCCAGGTCATTCCTTTCATATCAGAATCGCTTCTAAATTACATAAAACATGAGCTTTTCTTGTCTCCACGAGTATACTAAAGAATTCATCGAAGACTAAAATTTGCTAACATTTTAGCAATCATTTCTTAGGACGGGAAGTCACCTCAAAATCTTGTTAATGTTTCAGTAATTTCAAACAGAATGCTAAAGGAGAGAGCTTGAATGCAAAAGGAAAGAGCTTTTGTCGAGGACTGTAGTGGAGGATTGAGGGATGTGGTTTAACAATGTGAAGGGAAGGCCACTACCTGCTGCTGTTGATGATCAATATCATTACAAAAATCACAAAGGCATAAGAGAAACAACAATCCAAAAGGGGTATTTAAATAAAACCAAAAAGAATGATCATAGACACGAGCTTTGAGGATAAGAAGTTACATGGGACAAAACCTAAAGTGGGATTTCAATTATTTGGAGACATCTAAGCTAATATTGTTGGAATTATGCCCGCGGCCCAATCGTTATGTAATAGATTGAACACCATTGTTTTGTGATTATTAACTTTGTTTAATTACATGGCAAATGATTATATTATCATATTATGTTTATTGCTTTTATCTTGATATGCTAAGTCCTTGATTAAATTTATACACTTGCCATCATAATAGAGATTATGATAATAAGAGTCAAGTCTAATAGGGTTTAATCTAAAAGTGTTCTGGATCGCAGGATAATCAAATAAGGATTTTAATGATCTGATTAGATCAATACGTATGTAATATTATCTATTGGATAGATATTAGTAGATCTCATTTAATAAGTTACATAGATAGATGATGCATATGGAGATATGATTATTGAACTGACCAAACTGAGAATTCCCAATGGTTAATATTACCTATGAACTGTCAAGTGGGATATTCTAATAAGGAT
>JAOTAY010038447.1:0-22660 GCA_025629805.1 Erythroxylum baracoense
TGAGAGCGCGAGGCCCGAGAGGCCGAGGCTCAAAGCGGACAATATCTGCAAGCGGGTGGTCTGGGCTGTTACAACTAGTGTCATAGCTAATCAATGTTTTAATTCATCAAAACTCCTTTGGCATTCATCAGTCCATCTGAAAGGTACATTCTTCCTTAGAAGCTTTGCTGAAGGGGCAGAGGTCAAAGAAAATCCCTCGACAAACCTTCTGTAATAAACTACTAATCCAAGAAAACTTTAGATATTAGACATATTTCTCGGAGCTTCCCACATCATGACTACCTTAACTTTCTTTAGATCAATCCATATGCCCTGTTTAGATACTATATAACCCAAGAACACCACTTGACCAAGCCAAAATTGACACTTACTGAATTTGGCATACAATTACTTCTCTCTTACTATCTATAAGACTGGCCTCAAATGTTTAGAATGTTCCTCTCTACTCTTCGAGTATACCAGAACATCATCTATGAATACAATTACAAAATGATCCAAGCAAGCTTGGAATACTTTATTCATTAACACTATAAAAGTTGTCGAAGAATTTGTAATACAAAAGGCATCACTAAAAACTTAAAGTGCCATATCTAGTTTTAAATGTACCCTTTGGTACATCAGCTTCTGCTATCTTTAACTAATATTACCCTAATCTCAAATCTAGTTTAGTAAACACTTGAACTCCCTATAACTGATCAAGTAAATCTTTTATTATCAGTAAAAGATATTTATTCTTCATTATCACTCAATTCAACTGCCTATAATCATTACACAACCTCAAAGTACCATCCTTTTTCTTCACAAACAAAACTGGAGCTCCCCAAGGTGACAGACAGGGCCTAATAAAGCCCTTATCCAATAACTCCTATAATTAAGCCCTAAATTCCTTGAGTTCCACAGGTGCCATCCTATATGGAGGAATAGATGTTAGGTTACGATCATGCATCTGATACATAATATATATTAAATATACGTAGTGGAAAGAAAACAGAATCTCAAAACTAGATCTAGTCATACATATAGATATAGAAAAACAAATACAAGAAATGTAAGATGTTTACATACCTTTCTGATGATCTCCTTCGTTCTTTAATCTTCTCCATGTAGGTTGTCGAAAACCACAGCGATCAATGCAAACCGTCTCTAATGAAAGTCCACTCAAATATAGAAGGACGAAACCTCACTATAAGATGGCTAAAATTCTTTCTTTGTGCTAGCAAAGGCAAGAACTCTTAAAAAAGTTAGAGAAAAAAAGTTGTTTGCAAGAAAAAGAACCTATCCTTTTCATTTTATGTCTTAGACAAGATGCACGAAAAGCATCTCAATTTTTTACACCATTTAGCCTTTCATAACCCCCATCAATGAAGTTAATGGTTATTAATAACATACATTAATGGAAGTTATGGGAAGTTAATAGCTATGAATAGCATGTATTAATGGAAGCCAGTAACACTTGTTTCTAATCCATTCCATGCAACATTTTCTACCACGATCACATCGCGATACAATCCTGAAATACTCTCTTACATACTAAATCACCATTCAATATCATTTTACTTATCTTTCGGTTCTCTTATGTGTGTGGCCCATTAGGTTCTTGGTTATTTTAGCCACTTAAATTAACACTTAATTAAAGTAAAGAAAGAGCAGTATCTAGCAATACGTCATAACCCCTAATTGACTTAAAAGTTAGTGGTTTGACTACGAATCCTTCCATAGCAATGTTGTCATGCAATTTGTCCTTTCACCATCTATACCTCACTTGGTTTAGAGTATGGTCAAAGTGTTAACTCCCACTGGGCTGACTACATCACATCTAGTCTAAGTGATATTAGATCTTGTCCTAAGCATCTCATCGCTCTATGTATCATTGAAAGCTCTCTTCATGATACATATCTGTTCTGGCCAGAAAGTCCCGAGTAATGAACCCAATAAGAGGCCATCGGTATCATCTCCTTCTATCAAGAGTGGTGAATCCTTTATTGGCTACTCATTACCTCCGAATACCTTAAGCTGTACCCAATCATCACCCTATCAGTAACCCTTGAAAGGCACCAATAAATGGATTCAAATTATAAGATCTGTATCTGAGATATCCTTAGGCACCTTAGTTAAAGAATACTTGCACCACTGCTATAATGAGACTATCACTTACATTAGAATAAAATATCCATTTGATTATCTTATAGTAGATCAATCTAATGTACTTACTACCCTTAGTAAGCATCCACATGTTAACTCTAAACAACTCATGTCTACAGCTTATGAGATCTACTGCTTGATCTAATCAAGGAGTATAACATACGCTAGTCTACATGGATTAATGATATCCCATCTCATTAATCCTATGACTAGGAAAACTTTAGATAAACATAATTACATATGATAGGAATCTCATTATAATTTCCTCTATGCTATATTTTGTATCAATGACTTCATTAAATCAACATCAAATTCGTAAATGTATGAACTTCGAAATAATGAAAAATGCCTTTATTATTCATAAAATGATTTATACAATAACTGCTAAAGGTGATTGCCTTTAGAGCACTTCTCTAACAAACACTTACTTGCATTAAAGCCAAGCGCCTTAATATCTAATACCATGGGCGTGTACATATGACACAAAACTCTTTTGGGAAATAGGCTTAACCAATGCATCAGCTATATTCTGATCGGTAGGAACTCTCTATATCTTGACATCATTTCTACCAATGATCTCTCTAATTAAATGGTAGTGCCTGAGTATATGTTTGGACTTTTGGTGAGACCTCGGTTCCTTTTCCTGTGCTATAGCCCCGTTGTTGTCACAATACAACTATATTAGGTCAGCGATGCTCGAAACCATACCAAGTTTTATGATGAACTTCTTGATCCAAACTGCTTCCTTTGCTGCTTTTGAAGCTACAATGTATTCTGCCTCTGTCGTCGATGTAACACCAAAATACCCATTGAAAGGATATGCTGATGTTACCTAAGATAGGACTTAAACATTGCAAAACAATGCAAAGCTTTACTAGAATTCAAACAACCAATCATTACCTTCCCGTACATATTTGACTTTAAACAAAATTTAAGTAGCACATTAAATTTATTCAAATTTATACTTCAATTACAACACCATCCTAAATTAAAGTTATTACATTACAAACCCTTAAACAAAATAGTACATATATTAAGTTCAAATACACCATGTGTTACAATATTTACAAACTTTTAACAAAATACAACATGTCACATATTATTACTTACAACCCAAACATACATTCCCAAAACAAAATGGATTCTTCATTGGCCACTGCAGTTGTTATTGTTGTAGTCTTCAAACCCTCCTATCTGAACCTATACAGGGCAAAACCACCGTGCTAAGCATAAAACCTAGTGGCGAATAAAGCGTAAATAAGATATAAGCTAATAACGGCTTCAAACAGTCATCCAAACATTCATATATTCAAAATCACATCAGATGATAAGCAGTATTTACTTATCCATTTTCAAATCGAACCAAAATATCATGAATCTCAGAACAAAACATAGCATATCAAAATAGGTTAAACATTTGCTTCAGTGTAAAACTCACCAATTTCAAAATTGAATATTATAATATCAGAACAAAACTTGTCTGTAACAAAACATAATTTGTTGATTTCAGAATAGAGAACAAAATACAAAACAAGTTAGTCTATTAATCCTTTATAAAAAAATGGGTAACAGGACTAATATAGGAGATATCGTGATCGGTATCACAGAATAGGAGAGACTTATGTCTCAATAATAGGAGACATCGAAGTGTCGGTAATAGGAGACACCAAAGTGTCACAGGAGCAGTTACAGACCCTTCTAGGCATGCTTATTTACCCATGACTAGGATTTAACAATTTTAAAACAAAAAGGTTCATTTCAGAATTCTCATATGAGGAACATATTGCAACACATACCACTTTATTCCATTTTGTTCAACTTGAAATATTCACTAATTTTCAAAAAAACTAACATGTCATAGAATTACAAATATGTGCAATAATGCATTAATAGAGGTATTGAGTCATCACCAATTAGGTGTCGTCACACAAATAGAAAGCACTTCCAATATAATCCCAACTATCAAACTCTTCGAACAACTAATGGTCCAGAATTATCACAATATTATCACAGAAATTCCCAATTCACAAACATTCATATCCAATTAGTAAGACACAAGCCTTTGGAACTTATTCATTCATGATCACACTAAGCAATTCAACATCGTAAACCATACATCCTTTACATTATCATCTCAATTAATAATGCATAATTAAACTAACTAGTACTCAATTACATCGGATACCGATGTAAGTTCAAACACATCTTAAACAAGTCCATTTAAGTCCTGTTGTACCAAATACATTAAATTAACCTTATGCAGTTCATGAATTGCACAAAATCTCATTTTTTTCACCTTCTTAACCATTTCCCACAATTATGGGATAAATGACCCGAAACCTCTAAACAACTGTTTTCACAAAATAAGTTTTTGGATCGTTTTTGTATGGCCATTCTGACCAAGAAATTGAGGTTTTTAGACAATATGTTCTTATAAAATAATGTTGCTATATGTATTAAGTTTCAAATGAAATAAATTTAATTCAATTTGTTCATTATTCCAAGATTTATACCCAAAATACTACATACTATTCTCAACCATGGACAACAACTAGAACTCAACTTCAAGCTAAATTTCAAAACCCTTAGTGACATAAATCAAATTCGATTCCTCATGAAAGTTGTAGATATATGTGTCTAGTTTAATCTTAATTTAAAATCATCCCATTTTGAAGTCTACACATCAAGATATGGCTAATATACCAATACTTGTTTAATGAAACCACTTCTTTTAATGAGTATCTAGCATGTATCAAGTTTCTAACCACAATTCTTCATTATTTCAGTACACTTTTTATCCGCTTCAAACATCAAACAATACATGTTCTATCATGATACCAAGTTTAATACTCCCTTACCTCACTAAACTTTGAATTCAACTCCAAGAATCCAGCTAAACCAAGCTTCCAAACAACCGGCACATAACTAAGTTTCATGTGCAGCTTTTAGCATCAGCAAAGTAATAATACATAGAATCACAAGGCCTAATTCTTAATGGAATAACTTACAAAGCTTCCTAGTGTTAATGATCCAAACTCCAGCAGAAGTCCAGAAATTGAGAGAAGATGGGAGGTTTCGGTGGAGAACAGAACAAGAATGAAGAAAGCTAGAATTACTCCAGCAGAAACATACTTCATCACTAGCTAGGTGTCACTAGCTTAAGATGCCAGTTAACTCTAAGAAATGAATCCCACTTGCCCACCATTTAAGCTTCCATTCATAACACTTTAACTAGGCCACTTGTCCTCATATTATGTTACCAAATGTCACACATTAAATGATGCCAAATGTCAATGTATTAGCTATACCAAATGTCAACAACTCATAGGCTTAGTCATTCTAATTTTCATGTACCAACTTATCTTTCCACTTAATAATTTTCCCAATCCAAATGTAAATGTTAATACCTCAATCCTCTAATGATGTTAATTAATTCCAATTCACTAAGTATAATCCATTAAACAAAATTTAAGTCATATGCAATTCTCACTCATATCACATTTTTTAACACCTACCATACATGTACTTTCACGAACATGTAACATTCCAACTAGGGTACAATTTGGGGCCATACAATCAAATCAATAGTCTTCTATTGTTTGGAACTTTTCCAACTGACTGCAGCACCATTCAGTATGAATACTTATCCAGATTGGGATTTGAAGTCATCCCTATCGGATTGGAAGCTGGCATTAGTATACCTACTTACCACAAGATCTCCTTTTCCATATAGCAAGAATGCATCTTTAGTTATTCTCAAGTACTTAAGGATATTCCTGACATCCACCTAATGAGCCTCACCAGGGTGAGCATACGATAAATTGTATCTAGTATATAACATAGTGTACATGATTGGTTCTATAGCCAAAGTATAAGGAATCAAACTCGTTCGAGTCCTCTCATGTTGTGTCTTTAGACACATAGATTTAGAGAGTGTAATCCTATGTACCATAAAAAGATAACCTTGAAGAAAAATCTGGGTGCATGCATCATATACGTGCAGTGTGGAAAAACACAAATTTTGTTCTAAAAGTCTCCCGAAGTCCAAGATCTATATGCCTATACAAGGAAATACTATTAAACTTAGGTGAAAATTTCCCAATTCACATATATATTCATAACACACATATGTATATAGGAATTCATGGAATTTACACAAATCAATCATGTATATAATAACCATGTACCTTGTGAGTAGTCTCCTTTGTTCTTTGATCTTCTACTCTTCGAGTTGTCGCAAACCATAAGGACCAAAGCAGACCGTCTCCAACAGTATCCAAGCAGAGGTTGGAGAAACTAACTAAATTAAACTCTTTGATTTGGAAATGGTGTTGTATGAAAAGCAAAAACCCTAAAGCAAACGGAGAGGAAGAAGATGAGAAAAACGATGAAAAATAGATGATAATCGTGAAGAAGAAGCTTGTTTTTTAAGCACTCTCACGATTATTAACTTACTTCTTTTATTTTTTATCTTTTATGGTTTTGTCTTTTATCAATAAAAGACATTAAATGACTCACTTTAAAGACTCCTCACTTCTTCTTCCCTATTGCCTACACCTTATATATATATATATACTGAGGTGGTCTAGTCACATTGGGATGGGTCTTACCGAGTCTCAGGTATGGAAAAAACACCATAGACCTATTTCAACAATATAGACGTCACGATCTCATCGGGACATATCCCGTTCTCATCGGGATCCATTTGGTTCTATTGCTCTCCAATAATAGATCACTATCAAAAACCATTTTACAAATAATCCGAGTCACTTTTATGCATGTGACTCATTAGGTTCCTGGTCATGTTGGAAAAATTAACACTTAATCCAAGCAAGTCATGAGCGGCGTCTAACAACGCATCATAACCCCCAATAGACCAAAAAGTAAGAGGTTTGACGAACGAACCCGTGCTCATCACAAACCATCTCATGAACACTCCTATAGATAATTGCTGTGCAATTCGTCCTTTCACCATGCTATACCCTATTTGGTTATAAGTATAGGCAAAGTGTCAACTCTTACTAGGACGACTACTTCAAATCTAGCATAAGTGATATCAGTTCTCATCCTGGGACTCATTACTCTATATGTCAATGACGACATTCTTTATGACATACGTATTCCAGCTAGAGATTTCTAAGTAATGACCCTAACAAGAGGTCATGGGTATCATCTTTTACTATCACAGAAGTGGCGAATCCTCTATTGGCTACTCAATTACCTTCGAATACCTCAAGTTGTACCCAATCACCATCCTATGAGCAACCTCTGCAAGGTAACAAGGAATGGAGTCAAAGCACAGAATCAGTATAATTTAAGATTATATCAAATCTTTTGAATATCTCATATCCTTTTATCAGAGACAATTTTAATTCTATAATTTGATTAAAAGTTTTTGATTGTTGTTGATCATATAATTTTGGAATTGAATAAGAATATGAACAGTTCATATTCTAAACCCAGAATTGTTCTGGTTGTTGACGTTGGTTTAAAAAATAGAACCGCATTCATTGCTCTTGCTTCCAGAAATTGGTTTCTGGATTATTTTTTTAAAATGCGCGTCTTCTTGTACAATGTTTCTGCACATTAGATTTATCTAGTACGCCTCTATGTTTTGTTTCTGGAACAAGCGAGGCATAGGATGCCCAACGATTGAGTTTCTGGAATTCACAGTTGTTCTGGAAATAAAAACCCAAAGGCCAAAATGCGCGTAGCCTACGATTGCATTGTGATTATCTTTGCATTTAAATTCTGGAATTTTCTCTCCTTGTGCGCATATGTTGCCTGCGTTTATGCTTGTATGTTTGATCTTTCTTGGATCTGAAAATAAACAAGAGGCTTGCGGTTGGTTTTTGTGGCTTATTAAATAAGAAAACCCAGATCTGAAAACAAGAAGGCAAAATCTAGATCTATGATTTGTTGCTTGGCCGTCGGGTTAAGATCCATGACATGGGTGTGTCCGCGCAAGGAGATGATAATGGCCAAGAGTGTTCTGAGTTTGAGAAACTCCTAACCAGTGCATTTCTTGATGTTTCCTGATTATTTTTGCGTCTGTTGTTTTGTGTTTTCTGGGTTTGCGATGCCTTCGTATTTACTGTTTTAGATGGGCGATTATCGCCCATCTGCGAGTAAGGCGACAAGAGCGTGGCAGGTGACGAGGGCGTCCCTCGACACCATGGGCGACTCGCGACGCCATGGATGGCGTCACTCCTCATAAGCGCGGCAAACAGTTGCTGCGGCGCTGAGACTGCAGTGGTTGGTTTGAGAAGGCAAGGTGTTGACTGTGTGAGTAGGTTGCACACATGTCACGGTGGAGACCCAGGCGTGGAGGCGACTGGAGAGGTTGACGGCAGGAAAATTCTTTGAATTTAGGGTTTTCTAAAAACATGAAGAAGAAGATGATGGTGTTTGACAGTAGGTTTAAGAATGGGTTTGTTTGGTGAGTAGTTTAAGTATGACTTAAACTTTAAGTATGACTTCGTGTGTTTACATGATTGTGATTGGCCATTGGATCATAGATAGAAAGTACAAATGGGAGAGAAGATTTGTTTTGGTGGAGAATTCTGAATTTGGCCTAAGTTACTGATTTTCACCTCTCAATTCACCGTATTCTATTTCACTTAACGTCAAATTCGATAACCAATTTTGTTGTTACTGTAAGTTATAATCTGATTCAAAGGATACGTAAGCTGCTCAGACGGACATATGTGATCATAGAGCCCCTACTTTTATTCGTTTCAAAAACTATTTGTGGCAAAAACTTAAATTGGAATTGCATATCTTGTTAGTTTCCTCAGGATTATGGATTTAAGACATGCTTTTAAGACCTGTCGTAGATTTTATTTCTAGTTCTTCTTAATTGTCATCTCAATTTGTTTGGTGCCTTCCATCCAAAATGTTGTTTGTCTTAGTATGGACGTTGACAAATATAAAACTGAGAAACTAAAACTTATGCAGTTCCCAGAAGAAAAGAAGCAATTTCGCCCTAAGGTTCATTTTATTTTCCATCTGAAACTTGTTCTTTTGTCAAGAATGTTAGCAGGCCACGTATTGATGACCTTTGGTTATACTTGTGACAGTTTACATATTACAATGCAAGAAATTGGAAAGAAGTTTTTCCGTTGCAAAACTGCATAACAATGGTGATAGCACTGGGCATGTTTGAGATGGCTCTCTGGTATTTTGACTATGCTGAATTTAATGAAACTGGAATTAGGCCAACAGGTACTACTTTATGGGCAGTCACTTCTGGTACTGTTAAGCGCACTGTAGCACGTCTTATCATCTTGATGGTATCAATGGGTTATGGTGTTGTAAGACCTACCTTAGGTGGTTTGACATCAAAGGTGATCATGCTTGGAGGGACCTTTTTTCTGGCCTCTGAAGTGCTGGAATTGGTTGAGAATGTTGGTACTGTGAGTGATCTTTCTGGAAAAGCAAGACTCTTCTTGTTCTTCCTGTTGCGCTCCTGGATGCTTTCTTCATTATCTGGATATTTAAGTCTCTTTCCGCTACTTTAAATAAGCTTCAGGTACTTCATCTGCGATTCCTAATGATGTTTACTTAATGCTGTTCTGTTCGTAGCTTTTAGATATGGTTGGACTTTCTTCTGCTTCTACAAAGCAAAGAGAGCCTGCTTATAGTAGGACTTTTGAAGCTGGTTGGCCTATATTATGTAAAAAGAAGTGATATATTTCTGGAATCTGTCATTAAACAATAGATGGTTAACGGAAGTCGTTAAACATGAAATTTTATGATTCATAATCGTCTCACCTATTTCGACTTGCATTTGCAACTGAATTCAAGTCCCATGACGTTTACAATGAGCAATGGC
The DNA here is from genome assembly GCA_025629805.1 of Erythroxylum baracoense. Lineage (NCBI taxonomy): Eukaryota > Viridiplantae > Streptophyta > Magnoliopsida > Malpighiales > Erythroxylaceae > Erythroxylum > Erythroxylum baracoense. Next base: position 9,977 of record JAOTAY010038447.1, read on the forward strand.
AGAATGCATGGATCATCCCTGCTTTTTGGCAAGTTCTTTCCTTTTCTCTCCTATGCATCATCTGTGCTGTTTGGGCACCCTCACAAAGTGCTATGCGGTATAACATCAGATCCTGTTCTACGATTTTGTTATCGCCCTATTTATTTTTTAGTGAAATTGCTACTTTGACCTCTTAAAATCTTGATGCTTTAACATCTTAAATAAATGCCTGCACCCAATCATAAAGCAGTTTTGGCCCTTGAACATGATTATTATGTAAAGTTCATTTTAAAGTGGTTGCTCTCCTTTTGTCTATTGATTCTTTGTTTCATGGCAGCTATGCTTACTCGGATGACATGAATGACGAGTTTGATACGGATGATTCTTCTTTGACACTGATTAAACCCTCTCTACTACCCACAAAGGATATTCGAAGTGCACCAAAAGCAAAACCTGTGCAAATCAGCAATGTATCATCTAATGGAGATCTGGAAAAAGACAAGACAGAGTAAGATAAATCCTAAATGGATGCTGGAGATGCGGTTGATCTGCAAGGTCGGTGTTGTTTGTATAAATCCTTTCAGTTGGTCAACCAACTTGCATTAAGCATTTTATAGGAGGCAGATAAATGGAAACTTCACTCTGGAATTGCAGTATGTCTTTAGCTATTTCCACTTTTCAATCTATGTCTTTGTTTTGTTCATCAGGTGATCAATTTGTTAAATTATTATTGTCAGAGTAGAAAATGCTATGCATCTTTTCATCTTTTTGTCACACAATTTCTGGTTGACCTTTCATCTCCATTGTAACAAACCTCTTTTCTGTTGTATTGATGTTCATCCTTGCAAGAAGAACTTGAATGCTTTTTATGTTGTATTGATGTTCACCGCTGAATATGAGACTACATGAGTACCTACATTGTCAGATTTTTGTCTTTGATTACTATACTTGAATTGTCAAACTAGTTGGCTAAGTTGATAGAGAAACATCCTTAGCTGCTTTGTGGAATCCCAAATATCCTTGCTTGTCCTACTCGTCCTAATATTATCATTCTTAACACCCTGAGTTTGGTTATCTCATCAGCAAACTTTGTGTATATATTTTGTGTATCAAATTTTCAAAATTATTACAATTAAGAAAATAGGGAATATTTTCCTAATTTATCAAACATGATAAAAAGTTTCAATTCGTATTTGTTTTGAATTTTTAAAATAGATATTTGCTTAAAGTTTTTTATATTTTTTAATTATTGAAAAGTTAGAATTTTATTATTTTATTATATTTTAAATGTAATGAAAATAAATTTTTTGATTTAAGAGTATATCTATGCAAGGAAATTTAATTGATAATATTTAATTTACAGATTATATCTTTTAAATTTATAAGATAATTTCACATTTTATTTATAAAGTTAAATAATTATGTGTTTGATTGTCCTTTCTAGTTTACATAATTACACATGGAATTGAAAATGAGCATATATTTATTATCTAATTGTTTCCTTATCTATTGTTATACCTCTATTTCAATTCTGTTTGGCAGGTTATAAACTTGAAACTTGGACGCATTGTCAAACCGGTACACCTTTGCCTTTCTTTGTTGTCTTTGCTCATGCCGAATGAGTTATTTTTATTATTATTTTAAAATATATTTATGAAAAATGTTTTTTTTTTGTCTTACATGTGTTTCACTTATTTAAGCATATGTTGCCGCTTCCTGTTCTTCGCTTCTAGCCATTTCTAATTTACAAGTTTTTGGATTCTTCTCTTTTTTATTTACTCCACTGATTCTTTCTTCTTTATTTTTCTTTCAATGTACCGAGGTAGAGGTGGACAAGTGAGGTGCTCATCTCTCAAGGTAGAAGAGGACAAACTCCTTCTTCTTCTTTGCCAAACCCACAAAAGGAGGAAGTTGACATTGTAGAGGAAGAAGTTCAAGAACAAATACCTGTAAGTGAATTTTATTTTTAATTATATTGCACTTAGTTATTTGTATGTTGAATATTGTATTTAATGAATTTTTTGTTAATAAAATTTTAAAGTTTCTCACAACCCAATAGAAGAAGTTGAGAATGTAGAGGAAGAAGTTGAAGAGCAAGTCCCTGTAAGTCATTTTTATTTATGTCAAAGTTGTATTGCAATTAATTATTTGTATCATATATAAAAATATTTTGTATCAAACATTTTATTCTCATTTTGCAATAATATCATGACATGTTATTGCAAAGTGGGAATAAAAGTTTTAATACAAAATATTTTTATATATGATACAAATAATTAATTGCAATATAATTTTGACATAAATAAAAATGACTTATAGGGACTTGCTCTCCAATTTCTTCCTCTACATTATCAACTTCTTCTATTGGGTTATGAGGAATTTTAAAATTTTATTAATAAAAATTTCATTATATTCAACATACAACATACAACATACAAATAACTAAGTACAACACAATCAAAAATAAAATTCATTTATAAGTATTTGTTCTTGAACTTCTTCCTCTATAATGTCAACTTTCTCCTCTTGTAGATTTGGAGGAGGAGATTATCCTCTTCTACCTCGAAAAGGTGGGCACCTACTTCGCGTACTTTTATCTCGGTACAATAAAAGAAAAATAGAGAAGAAAGAATTAGTGAAGTAAATAGAAAAGGAAATAATGCAAGAATTTGTAAATTAGAAATGGTTAGACGCGGAGAACAGGCAACATATGCTTAAATAAATGAAATGCATGTAAGACAATAATATTTTTCATAAAGTTATTTTTAAAAATTAATAAAAATAACTTATTTAGCGTGAGTGGTAGCATTTACTTCATGCTTATCAAAACTTTTGAAAAAGAATCCACTATTTTAGACTTTGGAGCAAACTAAAGCTGTCAAGCATTTCAAGCAAATTTGTCAGAATCTTCTACCTTCAAAGATTCCTGCCACTTGGCAACGAATTCTTTAGATAGATGCAAGCGATGATTATTGAGATGCTGTTTTGATTGAAGAATCCAATGACATCAAAAACTATTGTGGACATAAAAGCGGACAATTCAGTTCGTTTGAATTTCATTATCATATTAGTTATAAAGAGATCTTAACAGTCAAACGAGGTATCGAAAACTTTGTTTTTCACTTCACTCCTTATCACTTTGTCATTGAAATGGATAACACCTCTTTTCTAAAAATACTTGATCAGTCTAAGAAAAAGATTCCTACAAATCAATTGCTTTGTTGGCAATAGTGGTTTTCTCACTATAAATTCACCGTCAAACACATCAAAGGTCTTACCAATATTCTTGCGGATTTTCTTTCACGATCTTAAAAACTTTTCTTGTTTAGTTTCTTTTCTCTTCCTTGCTCTATTCCTTTGTTTGTTGTTATGGAGTTTTCTCGTTATGGAAAAACCAAAAAACAGTTTCTACCTCTGTATTCCAATCTTGTCACGAGTGTTCTAGAATTTTTTCCTCTTTTACGTCAAAGTTTATTTTATTATATGCATCTTGTTCTACTTAAAAATGATCTTTTATCAACTCCTAGTCATTTTAATCTTTTTGTTATAAAGTCATATATTATATTTATAATACTTTTCACAATGTTACTCTATGACATCTCTGATCTTTATCTGCTTTGTATGCCTGTTCTATTTCATTGTCATCTATCCATGTCTATTGTTACGTTTCTGATCCAAACCAGTTCAAATCTCTTCTATGGACTTTCTGGGAATGGTTCCAACCTCTTGATAAATGGCGAATTGACGTCACAACATTTAACTCAGCATCGTTTATAGGACTCTAATATTCATAATAGAAAAGCTTATGCTATCTATGTTATTCATCGTCCCTATTGCATAAGTACAACTGGACAAATGTGCACCTTGACTTATATTCAGCATTGGAAGACTACTACTGATTGACCTCTTGAAGCTGATCGACTTATGACTGAATTACATTATGAGTTAGACCAACTCAACCAATTCTTGACTTTTTCTCTGTCAGATATTTGCACATTTCTTGGACTATATTTTAGAGGCACAGATGTGTTTACAACGATCATTCTTCCATCAACCAGGCAATGACTATCTGTAAGCACCTCTAACATTATTCTTCTGCAAAGTGGAGAAATTCTTTGTCATACTTGTCTTTTCACTTCCAGGTACGGTTCATCTCTTAGTCTTCAGTTATCTCAATGGACTCCCGGTCAACATCTTTATGACCTCATTAAGCAACTTGACAATGATATGGCTCTTTAAAGCACGTCCAGTGATTAAGACAACCTTTCTCTTCACCTATGACAGATTTTGTCTTTAAAGCAATTTTGATATTAAAGGTTTCTTTGTGGTCCCCACAACTACTATTTCAAGATTACTTTTTTGTTGTAATACTGTTTGCTTAAAGACTTTGTAAAAAGTAGTTTACTTTTGTACTGTTTACTTTACGACTTGTAAAAGTAGATTCCTTTGTGATAAGGTTAGGTACAGTTGTCATTATTGTATTTGTCAGTATAATTACGTTTGTAACCCTTGCTTCACCTACAAAAGCAAGACTTCATTTCCTTAGTAAGCAGACCTTAGACTAGAATTAAGAGTTCAATCTCAGTTTAATATATAAATAGAAATTTGTGTGTTTAAATTCTCTCTCTTCCCTGAAAACTAGTATTCTTATAGTGTTACTCTTTTTTTGGTATTGTGACAAGTATGCTCTACACTTGTCTCTTTGGAGGATCTTGTGTATTAGAACGTCTACGACAGTCTAAAACTATATTCTTCCAAGCAATTCCGCTGCATTGAGATTAGAACTAACGGGGAAAGAAAGTAGTTACTGAAGGAGTAAGGTTCCTAAGAAGAAGGATGCGAGTTAAACTCGTTGAAGCCAAGTGGGCGTGTTAGGGTGTGTGTCTCGTCTGTCATACCTGGAACTTACAAATTTTAGTAAGCTACAGTTCGTCTTTGAAGTAGCGTATAGTCTCCAAAAAGGTGTTGTTTGAGGGATGGTATCGTATGTCTAGGACATATTGGTCGTATTTTGTGTACGTATTCCCTGATTTCCCTGTGTCTCTGCCTTCAACTTGAGTTTTGGATAACTCTTGTGGTTGGTAAGCCTGTGTGGTATCAGAGCCATCTTTATATCTTGATTGGCGGTAACATTATAGTATGGACTGAGTGAGTAGGGAGAGAGACCCATGAGTATGGAAACATTTTGCGTCAAAGTTTATTTTATTATATGCATCTTGTTCTTCTTAAAAATAATCTTTTACTAACTCCTAGTAATTTTGATCTTTTTGTTCCATATAAGGTCATATATCGTATTTATGATACTTTTCCAGGATGTTACTCTATTACATCTTTGGTCTTTATCTGCTTTGTATGCCTGTTTTATTTAATTGTCACCTATCTATGTCTATCGTCACTTTTTTTATCCAACCCAGTCCAAATATCTTCTATGGATTTTCTTGGAATAGTTCTAACCTCTTGATAAATGGCGAATTGACATGTCACAACATTTAACTCAGCGTCGTTTATGGGAGAGCTATCCAAAACTCAAATTGAAGGTAGAGACACAGGGAAATCAGGGAACACATACACAAAGTACGACCAATATATCCTAAACATATGATACCATCCCTCAAACAACACCTTCCCGGAGTCTATAAGCTACTTCAAAGGTGAATTGTAACTTACTGGAATTTGTAAGTTCTAGGTATAACAGACGAGACACACACCTTAACACGCCCCCTTGGCTTCAACGGGTTCAACTCTCATCCTTCCTCTTAGGAACCTTACTCCCTCATTAACTACTTTCTTTCTCCGTTAGTTCTAATATCAATGCGGCATAATTGTTTGGAATATTACAGTCCTAGACTATCGTAGACATTCTAATACACAAGATCCTTAGAAGAGACGAGTATAGAGCATACTTATCGTAATAGAAAGAAAAGAGTAACACTATAAGACTACGAGCTTTCAAGAAAGAGAGAATTTAAACACACAAACTTCTATTCATATATCAAACTCAATTCTAGTCTAAGGTCTGGTTACAACGAAAATGAAGCCTTGCTTTTATAGGCGAAGCAAGGGTTACAAACGTAATTGTACTGGCAAACACAATAATGACGATTGTACCTAACCTTATCACAAAGGAATCTACTTTTACAAAAGTCGTAAAGTAAACAGTACAAAAGTAAACTACTTTTTACAAAGTCTTAAAGCAAACAGTATTACGACAAAAAATGAATCTTGGAATAGTAGTTGTGGAGATCATGAAAAAACCTTTAATATCAAGGTTGCTTTAAAGACAAACTATGACACAGATGAAGGGAAATGTTGTCTTCATCACTGGGCGTGCTGTAGAGAGCTATATCATTGTCAAGTTGCTCAATGAGATCATCAAGATGTTAATCTGGAGTCCATTGAAATAACTGAGGACTAAGAGATGGACTGGACCTGGAAGTAGAGAGATAAGTATGACAAGGAATTTCTCTACTTTGCAGATGAATAATGTTGGAGGTGCTTACAGATAGCCATTGCCTGGTTGATGAAAGAATGATCAGTGTAAACATATTTGTGTCTTCAAAATATGGTCCAAGAGATATGCAAATATCTGAAGGAGAAGAAGTCGGGAATTGGTTGAGTTGGTCTAACTCATAATGTAATTCAGTCATAAGTTGATCAGCTTGAAGAGGCCAATCAGTAGTAGTTTTCTAATGCTGAATATGAGTCAAGGTGCACATTTGTTCAGTTGTACTCATGCAATAGGGACGATGAATAATATAGATAGCATAAGCTTTTCTATCATAGATATTAGAGTCCCATAAGCAATGCTGAGTTAAATGTTGTAACATGTTCCAAGAAAGTCCATAGAAGAGATTCGAACTGGGTTGGATCAAAAAAGTGACAATAGACATGGATAGGTGACAATGAAATAGAACATGCATACAAAGCAAATAAAGACCAGAAATGCCATAGAGTAGCATCGTGAAGAGTATCATAAATATGATATATGACCTTATATGGATCAAAATGACTAGGAGTTGGTAAAAAAATCATTTTTAAATAGAACAAGCTGTATATAATAAAATAAACTTTGACGCAAAAGAAGAAAAAGTTTTGGAATACTCATGGGAGGATTGGAATACAGAGGTGGAAACTCTTTTTGGGTTTTTGCATAACGAGGAAATTCTATAACAACAAACAAAGGAATAGAGCAAGGAAGAGAAGTGGAACTAAACAAGAGAGGTTTTTGAGGTCATGAAAGAAAATCTGCAAGAATATTGGTACGACCTTTGATGTGTTTGATGGTGAATTTATAGCGAGAAAACCACTCTTGCCAACGAAGCAGTTGATTTGTAGGAATCTTTTTCTTGGGCTTATCAAGTATTTTTGGAAAGGAGATGTTATCCATTTCAATGACAAAGTGAGGTGGAAAGCAAAGTGTTCAATACCTCGTTTGACTACTAAGATCTTCTTATATGAATCTGATAATGAAGTTCAGACGAATTGAGTCGTCCGCTTTTATGTCCACAATAGTTTCTGATGTCATTGGATTTTTCAATCAAAACAGCAACCCAATAATAATTATTTGCATCTGTCTGAAGGGTTCACTGCCAGTGTTAGGAATCTTTAAAGGTAGAGGATTCTGACAAATTTGCTTGACAACGTTGGTTTGCTCCAAAGTCCAAGATGGTGGATTCTTTTTCAAAAGTTTGGATAAGCATGAAGTAAATGCTGTCACGTGAGGGAATGAAATATCTGATATAATTCACAATCCCAAGGAATTGTTTTATCTATTTAACAGTGAGATTTTCATCTAAAAATTGCAATAATTCTTTTGCAATATGTGGACCAGGCTTATAGAATCCATCTTTTAATTGCATACCCAGAAATTCAATATCTATAGTGCCAATGGTGTTTTTTGAGGCTGAAAGCATAATATCATACTGTTGAGTAAGATCCAAGAATGTTGATAACGGGGCCTGATGGCTCATAGATCTTGTTAATGGATCATTGAAACAGTGATGGGACAACTTTAAGTCCAAATGACATAACAGTCCATTGATATTGTGCATTGAGAATGCAGAATGCAGTTTTGTAACGTTCTTCAGGATGAATACCCAATTGCCAAAAACCTGCCTTAAGGTCAAACTTTGAAAAGATAACTTCTTCCTTAAGAAATAGTACTTGAGTACTGATTTTTGGAAGGGGAAACTTATCATCTTGCAGGAAAGCATTCAGAGGTTTGTAGTTAATGACTAATATCTTTTTTTCACATTTCTACTCTGAACGTTTATTGACATAGAACGCTTGACATGCCCAATTTGACTTGGTAGGCTCAATCAATTCTTGCTTCAGTAAGATAGCACACTCATCTTGTGCGAGCTTTAAATTATTAGGGTTCATCCTTAGATGAGTTGCTTTTATGGGGTTGATATCATCATTTTTCTTAAATGGGAGACTTATAAAAAAGTCAGCATTTTTTCACAGAGGATATAAATGAGTAAACTGTGCATGAGATTCAGGACAATATTTTAACAGTTTATCTCGTAATGCAGTGTACTATGTAGGAACTGAGCTAAGTTCAAACACATTAGTAAGAGCAATGTATGGACTGAATAGGTTTCGATACTTGAGACCTGTGGGTAGGATTTGCAAAGGTGAGGCTTTACTGTATACATCCATTCCAATTAAGATGTTTGGGCCAGGTAGGTTGCTGCCAAGGACTTTAGTCTATACTGTACACTGAGGAAAGAATCGAATATCGATTCTTTCTTTGAAATAAGCCCTATTTTGAAGGAATTGCTGTCAGCTGCTGTGAAGTATTCTTCATGGGAAGTCCATGAGTCAGAAGGCAAAATATTGAGCTTCATAATCGTACGACTGGATCCAATATCCATAAACTCAATAGCTCTGATGGGTCAATCATATTTATCTTGTTGTAAAACATGGATTTGAACATAAGGCTTCAGAATTGGTGTACGATTTATTTTCTTACAGGTCTGCTGTAGCATATAGATAGAATCATCTGATTGTGTGTTGGTAGATTCAGAGTCTGTAGAAACAGAAACAACAAACTTTGTGTTCTCGTCTTCTTCCTGAGATTATTCCTCAATAATATCTTCAAAGTTGTTGGAACAATGTATTGGAAGAAGTGATTCCATGTGTTCTAACAACTTGATATCCTTTTTAGATTTGTGAGGACATTCTCGTGCAAAGTGTCCATGTTGTCCGCAGAGAAAACATCGAGTAGCTTTCTATTGATGTGAGGACTTTTTGAAGAATCTCATAAACCTTTTCTTCTTTCCATCTTTTCCACGATATGTTCTTCGTAGAGGTTTATGATCATCTTGAGATCTACGAAACTTTCTCTGAAAGTAGACTTGACGAAGATGAGCTTTCTTCTTGCTATGACACTCACGAGTCTTTTTATCTTTGCATTTGATCTGAAAATAAGGCTTCTTGGAAGCCTGTTTCAGGACCAGACCTCCTTTCATAATATTCTTGAATAAGACATATTGATCACAGAGCTTATCAAGAGACGATAAAGTAAGTTGATAGATTTCTTCAAGAGATATATTTGATATATCACGCTGTAGAGAAACTATGGTCCTTTGTAGCTTTGGTTGTAATTCATCTGGAAGGGATGAAATAAAAGTGTAACAAAGATTAACATCGTTCCATACATTGAAGAGATAATACCTGTCTGTCATTCTCTTGTAATGTTTATGGATGTCACGCTTATCAAGAGAGCAGCATTTCATTGAGAAGTACTCTTGACGGATCTGCTTGTCAATCAGTTGAAAGTTACCAATAAATTCTTTGTGAATAATTCCAAGGAGAGCTCCAGCTATAGTGACTTGAATATACTGAAGTCGTTGATAATCATTTATACTTTGTCACCATTCTCGCAAAGTACCAGTGAAATGAGAAGTAAACTCAAATAAAATCTCCTGTAGAGGATGATTAGGTTGAGTCATCTGCAAATTAATCCATGCACCAAATTCATGTAATCGATCTCTCCATTTTTTAGGTGGAAGATCATTAAAAGTAAACCACGGACCAGAAGAAGGTTTGGTCTACCGTGTATCCAGTGCAGCTGGATCAGTTTGTGGTGCTGGAGTAGGTTTGAAATGTTCAATACCTGTGGATTTTGCTTCACTTATGTCAGGTTGTTCATCAGTAGGTTCAGGCATCGTCATAAGAACTTTAGATAGTTCAGAAAGATCAGCAAGTTGTGTTGAGTCATCCGTTGAAGGCTCAAAAATGTTTTCTGATGATGATGTAGATATTTCAGAAGCTCCAGAGTAAGCGTCAGATTGTGGATCTAATTGATCTGAGGTAGAAGTTGATTCTACTGCAGTCTGTGTCTCAAGAGTTGCAATGAACTCTGGCATAGGTGCTTTATCCTTCTTTTGATTGGTTTATTGTTCTACTGGGAAGGAATATTGAGACTGTCGCTGTGGAGAGTTAGGCTCATTTGGAGAGTGGATACGTACTCCTCCAGGTTTTCTCCACTGATATTTTGGTTCAGTCTTTGTGTAAGACGATGAAGGCTCAGGAACCTTTTCAAGCTTAGGCTTAGATTTCGATTTTCTTGTCGACTTTACTTCAGTTGCTTGTGTATGAACATACTGTCTAATCAAAGGATAATTAAACTTGAATACCTTTGAATAGTTAGCTTCTTTAGGATACTGATGATACATAGAAGAAGAATACACTAGATGCGTATTTGGAAAGATTGTAGAAGTCGAATCATATACTATCCTTATTTGAGCACAGTGCATATCAGCTTCCATTTGTTTTACGATTCGTTGTATCCTTTGTATGTCTTTCACTTTAAAGTCGAAGTTAGGCCCCATATAATGGGCAGAGATGTATTGACGAAGTTCAGCATCAAGATTTTGAATCTGCTGTTTGTAAGACTGATACATCTGTTGAATCTGAGTAGTAACTGAATCGACTTTATGATGAGTAGCAATATTTTGTTGATTGATTCCATTCAGCTTAGAATTAATCATCTTCAGAACTTTGTTCTGTGCTACTGCATTAGATGTCTGCCAATTAACACTTCATCAAAAGGATTTGAAACAAGAGTACCTTGTGAAGTGATTCCTGTAGCTCGGATGTACGGGTTAAAGATAACCTTCTGTGATTTATCAGTACTCCTAGATAATTAAGAAAAGTCATCCTTGTATGGTCTTACTGTTAGACCCCTAAACTTCGGAGCACCTCTCAGCGACCTTCATGAGGGGCCTTAGGGTGGAGGTTAGCTGGATTAACGCATGAGGGAGGCATGCGAAAACACTAAGACAAACGTGGGCGAGTGTGATCAGACTTGGTGCGAATTTTGGTAGAGTCTCGGACCTAGTGAAGATTGACTCGGTCCAGGCTAAGGACTTAGACTGTGCTCGGATGGATGGACCACGACTAACGGACTTGTTGTGGGAAGCACTAGATCGGGCCAGTGTGCTATGTGGGCTTCGGCGAGATCACACTGCATCATCAGCGGATAGAGATTATGGAGAGATCTTGGATGATGTGGCAATGACAAAGAATTAGAGTTACAGTGGGATTCAACATCTGAAGATAGTAGAGATCTTCGCGGATAAGGATGCTAGTTTCCTAGTTGAATGTAAACTCTATCTTTCTGTTATCTTGTAGATTCTATCTTATCGGTTAGAGTCCTATTTAGATGGGGGTGTCATCTAATTGGTCCACGTGATGTAATCTGATAGGGATAGACGTGATTTTAGCACAATCTTAAGCAGTTCAGTTTTAGTGGAATTCTGAATGTAACTTGACTTCCAAGTCAAGACGCCTATATATAGCTCATTCGAGCTTTGCTCTTGACGCACTCAGAGAGAGAGCATTCCTTGTATTCTTTTGAGGGAAAGTAATATAAATGTTGGTTTAGCCGTATCTTTGTTGTTTCTTTGTTGTCTTTATTTCTTATTGCTTTCTTAAGCATTGTTTATTCGAGTGTGCGAGCAAAACACTTCGAGGGTCGTTGAGGGCTGAGTCTTACTTAAGGCGAACCAAGTGAGACTGCCGTACAAAGGGTAGTTGGCGATAGAATTTGGTGAAAATTCGAGTCTCAAGATGACCTTTGTATCAATTACTATGGTAGGCCCAAGTTGGACGCAGACTTTACCGTCGGCCAGTCTATATTTACAACAATTGACCACTTTTGGACGATGCCAGTCTATATTTACACCCAGTCTATATTCCAAGAATACGGATATTTTCGGTGGAAACAAAGCAAATTTGGAAGCCAACTGTTGAGATGAAAGATTATTATGTAATTTTTAAAAAAGTTTAAGAATTAATTTAATCATAATTCAAATTGAGGGATTTATCACCTCATAAAACATAAAATTTGTAAACAATTAATTTATTTTATTACAGTAATATGTCAAAAAAATTTGTTATATGTAGAGATGTTTTAATTTATACACAGTAAAATTGCATTTTGACAATCTCTAAGAAATAATTTATCATTTTTACTTGTGTTCTAAACTTTTTTAATTAACTATTAGATTTGAAAATTAATTATACTTTGCCTTCTAAACTTTTTTTAATTTTCCCTTTTTCATTTTACCATTCTCTATTTCTAAAATTTTTATATAACATTTTTATATTTGATCAATTTAATCATAACAGTAATTTTAATGTTTGTTATTTGTTGTTTGATCAAATTAATTTTTAATGTTTGATAAGAGAATTAAT
>JAOTAY010038489.1:0-22648 GCA_025629805.1 Erythroxylum baracoense
CGATAAAATAGGAGGGAGATAAAATAGGAAAAAAAGTAATCTCTAGTATTTAGATTCTTGAATTCAGATTTTCTGCAATTTTGGTATTGTCCATTGTTTATATTAGTCTTTTAATTTTAATTTAATTTACCAAAATATTTGCATTTCATAATTTAGTTTCTTAAACAAAGTTATGTCTAAATTAAGTGGTGTCTAGGCATCAATCCCTGTGGGATCGATATCCACTCTTTTTACTACAAGTCACGACCCGTTCACTTGCAGTTTTTGAGTGTAAAATAAGTAAATATGTTTTACTATCAACAGTGATGTACAAGGATGTTATACACAAAGATGAAAACTTGCTTACAGAGATTTTCACTAAACAAAACATATTAAGGACATTTTTCAATGATCATACAGTTGGTTAAGTGTTGTTGTACCAAGCTTTGAGAAATTATAAGTTTATCCTACATAGGGTTGTCACTTTTTCGAAATTACATTTTAACTAGTTTTGAAGTGATGTTAAGTGAAACTCTTGGCTTATAATTGTAGGATAGATAGATGTTGATTAAGATGAATTGTTTTTTAAATGTTTTAAAAATTGGACTAGAAGATAAACTGGTAAGACAAGAGGTTTAAGGTTTAAAAGGTTCAATCGGTATTAGATCGTCATAAAACTGACTAAAGACTAAATAAAATTAAAGAATTTAAAATACGATTGAAAGAGATTGTCCTTAATAATGAAAGAATTTGAAGTCTAATTAAAAAATATATTATTAAATAAAAATTAATTGATTTATTTTTGTTTATAAGAAATTATTAATTTACAAAAATTGAAAAATTAATTAATAAATTTATTAATTTTTAACAACAATAGTTATTAAGTAAATCAAATCGGAAAGTTAAAAACTAAACCGAAAAGTTATATAGTTCAAGGTTTTACGGTTGAATTGACTATATCGATTGGGTTTTTTAATCATTGGTTTTTTATGTTCCTCTCTCTATTTTTTCTTTTACCTTAAATAATTGTAGGACATGTCCTTAAATTTCGTATGGAAAAGAGAATTCAATATGTGACAATTAAGAGTTAGAAGTGCAAGGAGCCTTGTTTTAGGAGCAACTGTGTGAATATTTACTCTGTCTTAAACATATGTTCATTTATGACATAATCTAAATGTTTCCGCACTAAACTAGTCATTCAAGAAGATTACATGCTTCTATTTCAAGACAAGTGATGTTTGAGTTGAATTGACTGTTAAAAATAGTCAAGGAAGTTATAATCAAAATATTTAAATAGTAGTCCAACTAGAGTGCCTAATAATTAGCAAAATTACAAAGATGCTTGCCTTCTTCTAATTTGTAAGTGAAATTATAATATGATAGGACAATTTAAAACCAACCTGGATGAACAATTATAATAGGATAATAAATACCTAATGTATCAAAATTTTATTTCATGCAAACAAAATTTATAATTTATAGTAAAAAGATATATATTTGTGGAATTCTTGACTTAATTAACTATTATTCCCAATTTTATAGAGGAAACTACAAATATGTGCATAAAAATTCCTACCAGAAAGAAATTTCTCCTCTCTCTATTGTTATTAAGCATGCATGTGTCTAATTTTGTCAAAAAATATTAAATAAAACAAAACATAAAGGACCACAAACTTTGATTTTATGATATAAAACACAAGGGACCACAGGGGGACAACCTTTCTCTACTATCTCTTTGGTTGTAGACAACAGTAGGAGACCCTATCAACATATACATAATACTTCATTCTTGGACAAAAATAAGAAAAAATAAAAAAAAGGCCCTATTCAAACTGCCTGACTCTAACTCCTTTAAGATATTTGTGATTAGGGGTCAGTTAATTTTAATGAAATTGAAGATTAAGGTTATATTTGGTTAGACGTAAAGTTTTTAATGGACTATGATGGTATGGAATATAATGGTTTATAATGGAATAGAATGTAAATGGATGTAATATTAGAAAATTGTTGTTTGGGAGAGATGGAAGGGTTCATAATATAATATAGTGAAATGTTGTTTGGAAGAAGGGTTCATAATGTAATATAATGAAATGTTGTTTATCATTTTACATTCCATCCTAAACCTCTCAAATTGAAGGCAACTTATTTTTACTGTTTAGGATAGAATGAGATGTAATGTGAAAACCTCCTTTTCATCCTATTCCATTCCATTCTATTATAAACCCCCCTCCCAAATGATGGAATAATATTCCATTCTATTGATAACCACCCAACCAAACATTGCCTAAGGGAATAAAGAGGTTTTGAAGATTGGGGGTTAATTAGGTTTAATGAAAGGGGAGGTGGAGAAGAAAGATTCGTTTTATTTTGTTTAATTAGAATTCCTAACTTAAAAAAAGTAAAGACATTTTTTAATTTTAAAATTTTAAAAACTAAAAACTTAAAAAATGAAATAAAATAATATAAAGTATAGGACACATCAACTATCACATAACATGTATCTGACAGACCATATGTCCCCTTATAATAGGACTGTCACATTCAACTAACTAAAACCTGATAAAGTGACACTTTAGGGTTTTATTTGTCTTATTTTATAAATGTTATAGGTGAATTGGTAATGTATATAATATAGGGGCTAATTTAGACATTTTGTGAAATATTGTGGGACAAATTGTACCCTTTTCCTTTGCTATCGTATTATGTTTTAAAGGGGTAATTGACATGCCATTTTCCTAACAATGCTTAAGATACTTCCTTGATTGTTCTTATGCTATGGTTTGTTGATGGAATTGCTAAAAATGTTGTTAATTAAGCAAAAGATGGAAACATGAAAGTTGCAAATGGGCAAGTATAACTTAGTATTAAAGGAGAAGGAAGAGCATCAACTATCATATAGCATGTTAGTTTATCTGACAGACCATAAACTAAAACCTGATAAAGTGACACCTTAAGGTTTATTTATTTTATTTTGTAAATGTTATAGGTGACTTGGTAATGTAGCATGTTAGTTTATCTGACAGACCATAAACTAAAACCTGATAAAGTGACACCTTAGGGTTTATTTATTTTATTTTGTAAATGTTATAGGTGACTTGGTAATTTATATAATATAGGGGCTAATTTAGACATTTTGTGAAATATTGTGGGACAAATTGTACCTTTTTCCTTTGCTATCTATTATGTTTTAAAGGGGTAATTGACATGCCACTTTCCTAACAATGCTCAAGATACTTCCTCGATTGTTCTTATGCTATGGTTTGTTGATGGAATTGCTGAAAATGTAGTTAATTAAGCAAAAGATGGAAATATGAAAATTGCAAATGGGCAAGTATAACCTAGTATTAAAGGAGAAGGAAGAGCAAAAAAGAAAAGCTCAGTTCTAAAGAAGTGGAAGGGGTATTGGTGTGGAGTCTCTCCTGGCTGGAAAAGAGTTAGATTTATTATCAATGTTGGAAGTTATAATCAATCTAATGATGTCATAATATTAGATTTATTATCGATGTTGGAAGTTATAATCAATCTAATGATGTCATAATACTTACACTGGTAGTTTTATATTTTTCTGTCCATATGTTATATTTTATTCATTCTTGTATATGATTTTAGTCTTTTGTTTTCATTCAATTTGCTATAATTTTTTTCAAAAAAATTGTGGTGTTGCAATTTGAGACACAAATGAAATCGGGTCACCCATAAACTTTATCCTTTAAGTTAGTGATTTCAAGAATTTCACAACTAGGTATTTTTCCCAGTTTCCTTAACATTTAAAAACCACGTCAAGTGTTAGATTTATTCAAAATTTTAATAAAAATTATTAAAAGGGTAATTAAGATTATCATACCAAATTCAAAAAACCTTTTTAATGTTATTACACCTCAATTTTGAGTTTATTTATTGGTTTTGTGATAAACTACCACCAAATAGTGAAACTTAAATTTTCAAGTTCATAATTGTCAAGGCAAAATATCTATTTTGTTTTCATTTTCTATTATCAATCCAAATTAAATAATTTTTACATTTATTTTTATTATAAATATCAACCAAACATGCTTTTATTTTTAATTTTTATTACAAATTTCAACTACATAGGTTGTGAGAATTATCATAAGAGAATTTTTATATTATTGATTCATAGTTAGATATACACAAGAGGAAACTATATATAGAGTTATAAGTTTAAGAATAGGGATAATAGATTGAAAAGTGTCTAACCTTTTAGGATTGTTTCAATTTAGTACCAAAATTTTTTTAATTTAGTGACTAACCTTCCAAAATTTGTACAAATTAGGTCAAAATATTGTTTTTTGTTGATGTGGATAATATATGTACATCTAGGTCGCATTTGGTAGACATGTTACATTAGTAAAAACAACTTTTTATCCTAATTTATACAAGTTTTAGAAGGTTAGTTACTCAATTAAAACTAAAAATTTTAATACTAAATTAAAAAAATCTAAAAGCTTAGACACTATTTAATTTCTTATCCCTCGAGAATAAAGGAAATAAATATATGTAAATCTATAATTAATATTTTGCATAATCTGCAGTTGATGTTCTAAATAATATTTGATCTTGATATAATCATTGAAAAATATTATGAAAAGTATTCTAGTTAATTAAAATGCACCTTATGTCAATAAATTAATTCTATATGGCTGTAATATTTGTTACCATTCTTGTCAATATTCTTTCTGTAAATAGTTAGCTTAATTATAGGCTTAGAGTAGTTGTATTACCTTAATTAGCATAATTAGCCCAATTTGTGGCATGTATTCAGCAAATTATTTTCTATCTAATGGAGAACACACTCTCTAAGAAAGGTATTCAGACAAATAACAATATGTGTGTAAATTGTGTCATGGTATCAGAGCCATTCTAGGGTTATTTATTTTTGAATCAAAATTAGGGTTTTTCAGGTTAGGATCTCTGTTTGCACGTGGGTCACAAATCCGGTGACCACTTGTTCTCACCGCCGGCTCCATAAGGTGCGCCACCCTTAGTTTAGCCGATTGCTTTTTTCCGGTGACCTAATTCCAGACGAGTGGGTCCCATACGCAGTGATCAGAATCTAAACGAAGAAAAATTTTCCGACAAGTCTATTTTTTGGTTATTTTTTGTGTTCTCGGTCAGAGTCACCTGTTCTCTTCTCTGGCGATCTGAAGGTTTGGGTATCCTGTCCAGGTTCCGAATTGGCTTATTTTGTCTTGGATTTTAGTTCTTTTGATTTTGTTTAGTTGTTTTGCTTTATGTCGTGATTCTATTTACTAGGAAGTATTATTCTGCTTGGGCTTTTTAGTTTCAATTATTTGTTACTGGCAAAGATTTATGGGGTCATATTACCTCTTTCGCATCCACAGAGGATAAGGACCTATCTCAATGAACTGTTTAGGATGCTTGTATAATGATATGGATCTTAAGTTCTGTCGATCCTGTCATTGTTCTCAATTTAAGGCCTTACAAAACAGCTAAAACAATATGGGAATATTTGAAGAAAATCTATACTCTAAATAACACTACACGTTGGTATCAACTCGAGCATGAGATTGCTAATTATACTCAAGGGAATATGTATATCTAGGAGTATTTTTCTAGATTTCAGACTCTTTAGTGGAAGCTATCTGACATAATTTGTGTAACAATTCCTAGTGTATCCATTTCTATTGTTCAGGAGGTTCATGAGTGAAGCAAGAGAGACCAATTTCTGATTAAGTTGCGATCCGAATTTGACATTTCTCGTTCTAATTTAATGAATCGAGTTCCTTCTCTTTCTTTGGAAGATTGTCTTAGTGAGCTACTTCGGGAGGAACAATGCCTTTTTACTCAAGCTGCATTACAGTCAGTTCCTTCTAATCCAATAGCATATGCAGCCCAGAAGAAAGAACCAAACAGGGATTTGAGTAGAGTTTAGTGTTACAGTTGCAAGGAATATGGTCATATTGCTTAGCACTGTTCTAAGAAATTTTGTAACTATTGCAAGAACTCTGGACATATCATCAGATAGTGTTCTATTCAACCTCAGAATTGAAAGGATACTGCTGTTGCTTATACAGCCTCAGCATCCACATCCTCTACAGTTGCCTCAAGTCCTGTCATTCCTGAGATGGTGCAACAGATGATTATTTTAGCCTTTTCTGCCTTAGGGATCCAAGGTAAACAACCTTCTTTATCTTTAACTTGGATGGTTGACTCGGGAGCTTCTAATCATATGACTAGTTCTTCTTAAACACTTTATAATGTTCGCCCTTATAATGGTATCATGGAAATCGAGACTGCCAATGGAAGTTTTTTGCCTATTCATGCGGTTGGGGACCTTTGTTACTCTTTTCTTGATGTCTTTGTAGCTCCTAAACTTTCTTCTAATCTTATTTTGGTTGGTCAGTTGGTTGATAATAACTGTGATGTTCATTTTATACTAGCGAAGGGGCCTAAAGTTGGAAGATTGTTTCCTTTACATATTTCTATTCCTCATCCTTTGCCTTTATCTTGTTTGACTGTTGACAATAAAAGTGCCCTATGGCATAAACAATTAGGTCATCCGAATTGTAGCAATTTGTCTTATTTGTTAAACTCTGGTTTGTTGGGAAATAAAGATTATGTTTCTTCTAAATTTTCTCTTGAATGTTCAACATGCAAATTGGGGAAAAGTAAAATTCCTCCTTTTCCATCTTACGGTAGTCGTGCAAAACAATGCTTTGATATTGTTCATAGTGATGTTGGGGCATTACTCCTGTTATTTCACATGATAAGTACCAATATTTTGTGACATTCATAGATGACTACAGTCGATACACTTGGGTCTATTTTCTACGCTCCAAATCTGAGGTCTTTTCTGTCTTCAAAACTTTTGTTGCATACGTTGAAACACAATTTGATACAAGTTTTAAGGTTTTGAGATCAGATTCGGGTGGTGAGTAGATGTCCAATGAATTTCATGCTTTCTTACACGAGAAAGGCATCATTTCTCAATGTTCTTGTCCTTATACTCCCCAACAAAATGAAGTGGCGGAGTGAAAAAATCGCCATCTTTTAGACATTGTTCGTACCCTCTTGCTTGAGTCTTCTGTTCCTTCTAAGTTTTGGGTTGAAGCCTTATCCACTGCTGTCTATTTAATTAATCGATTGCCTGCGCAAATTCTAGACTTTGGTTCTCCATATTATCATCTTTTTCATAAGCATCATAGTTATCTCGATTTGCACACTTTTGGATGTGTTTGTTTTGTTCACTTACCATCACATGAACGTCAGAAGCTTTCTACACAATCTGTTACATGTGCATTCTTGGGTTATAGTCTTCCACATAAAGGTTATCTCTATTATGATCCTTCATCTCACAAAATTCGTATCTCTCGTAATGATGTTTTTTTTTGTCTCAATATTTCTTCCCTACACACACTGAGTCATTGTCTAAAGTCAATATTTTTCCTTGCTTTGATGATCTGCCTTCTACTTCCACATGATTCAAACCTAGCTTTGTGTATTCTCGGAAGCGTCCAACTTTGCCTCTTCCAGGTATTGACCCATCATCTGAGCCTGTTCCCACACCTATCAATGAGCCGACTGTGACACCTGCAGAGTCTACATCTTTTGCACCAGGCATGAGAGGCTCTACTAGAGTCTCTCATCCTCCTGATCGGTATGGTTTTCCACTATTTTGTCTGCTATTGCTATTCCCAATTGCTATTTAGAGGCAGTGCAACATGATTGTTGGCAGAAGGCAATAGATGAGGAACTTAAAGCACTTCAAGACAACCATACCTAGGACATTGTTTCTTGTCCTCCTGGTATTAAGGCCATTGGATGTAAGTGGGTTTACTCTATTAAGCTCCGAGCTGAACTGGACCACTATAAGGCCCAACTTGTTGTTCTTGGTAACAAACAGGAACATGCGGTCAACTATAAAGAGACATTTGCTCTGGTAGCAAAGATGACCACGATACGTACAATTCTTTCTATTGCAACCTTTCAGGGATGGCCTCTTTATCAAATGGATGTCAAAAATGATTTTTTGCATGGAGATCTCAAGGAAGAAGTTTACATGCGTCCACCACCAGGTTTGCTTTCCTCTCATTCTCTGGTATGTAAGTTAAAGCGGTCTCTTTATGAGTTGAAACAAGCCTCCCGTGCATGGTTTGACAAGTTCATAACTACTTTGCTTCATTTTTCATTTGTACAAAGTCAATATGATTCTTCTCCATTTATTCGCAAGACTTCTAATGGTATTGTTCTACTTCTGGTCTATGTGAATGATATTATTATTACTGGCAGCGATTCTCTCTTGATTTCCCAGCTTCAGTAGCATCTTCAGGCATCCTTTCATATGAAGGACCTTGGGCTACTTATTTTTTAGG
Organism: Erythroxylum baracoense; assembly: GCA_025629805.1. Lineage (NCBI taxonomy): Eukaryota > Viridiplantae > Streptophyta > Magnoliopsida > Malpighiales > Erythroxylaceae > Erythroxylum > Erythroxylum baracoense. The sequence continues at coordinate 8,331 of JAOTAY010038489.1, forward strand.
TCTAGAGATTCATACTAATTCTTCCGATATATTCTTGAATCAACATAAATACACTCAAGATTTAATTGCCTTAGCTGGTCTTCAAGATTCCTCTTCTGTGGATACTCCTATGGAGGTCAATGTGAATTATCGAAGTACCGAGGGTGATCTCCTTCCTGATCCTACTCTATTTCGGCAATTGGTTGGTAGCCTGAACTATCTCACCATCACCCATCCCAATATCTCATTTGCAGTACAACAAGTTAGTCAATTCATACACACTCCTCGTCACCTTCATCTGGCTGCTGTTTGTTGTATTATTTGGTATCTCCATGGCACATCTACTCGAGGTCTATTCTTTCCTGTGGGTACTTCACTTCACCTGGAAGCTTTTAGTGATGCTGATTGGGCTAGTTGTCCAGATACCCGCCATTCTGTCACAGGCTAGAGTATGTTCTTAGGCTCTTCCTTGATCTCCTGGAAAAGCAAGAAACAAGATCGAGTCTCCAAGTCCTCCACTGAGTCAGAATATCGTGCTATGTCTGTTGCTAGTTCTGAAATTGCTTGGCTTCGTGGACTCTTAGCTAAACTTGGTTTTCCTCAACATGGTCCAACGCCTCTTCATGCGAAGAACACTAGTGCCATTCAAATTGCTACTAATCCAGTTTACCACGAGCGTACCAAACATATCGAAGTGGACTGTCATTCCATTCGTGAGGCTATGGACCAATAATTTCTTTCTCTTCCACACGTTTCCTCACATTTACAAATTGTTGATGTGTTCACTAAAGCCTTGTCTCATCAACGTCACTCCTTTCTTGTGGGCAAATTGATGCTTCTTGATCGACCAGCATCAATTTGAGTGGGGATGTCAATAGATTAATTATATATAGTTGTAATATTTGTTATCATCCTTGTCAATATTCTTTCTGTAAATAGTTAGCTTAATTATAGTCTTAGAATAGTTGTATTACCTGAACTAGCATAGTTAGCTCAATTAGTGGCATGTATTTAGCAAATTATCTTCTATTTAGTGGAGAACACACTCTCTACAAGGGCATTTAGACAAAACAGTAAATTGTGACAGGCATGGGTATGGAAGATAAGGTGGACGCAAAAGCTAAGTATGATGGTGATAATGAATCATAAGAGAGAAAATTTGAGATAAGGTGAGATGTATAAGACCTTTTTCCTTTACGAAGAGCAATCGAAAGATTAAGATCATCATCCGCCGGAGATGAAGAGGAAGAAGCCAGTGGAGATTGACATGAATCAATTGGATGTGCTTCTTGACGAGTGCGTTGAATATAAACCTGCAAATTAGGATTAGATAAAAATTCTAAAGGGGCAGGCTGAGTGTCAGGTGTAGACTCCGAAAGACTAGTGTTAAGAACAATCGAACTAAGGACTGGTTGAGAAGGCATAAAGGAAATAGGCAAACACTCATTTGTGTCACCGGAGCCACGTAGAGTTTTAGAAAAATATGGTGCGTCTTCAAAGAATGTAACGTCAGCAGAGACAAAACACATTCAAAGGACTAAAACATTTATACCCTTTTTGTACACGAGAACACCCGAGAAAGACACAATTTATAGCTTTCGGGTCCAATTTATTTGTGCCAAGCTGAAGCTAATGAACAAAGCAGACATAACCAAAGATACGAGGATTAAGAGGAAAAAGATCTTGATGAGGAAAGAGAGTAAAGAAGGGAATTTTACCAGCCAATACAGACGATGGCATGCGATTGACAAGAAAGCATGTTGTGAGAACAGTACCCCCCAGAAACTTTTGGGAACATTCATGTGAATTAACAGAGTACGCACAATTTCAACAATATGTTGGATTTTTCTTTCAGCTATCCCATTTTGTTGGGGTATGTGAGGACACGAAGACCGATGCTGAATACCCTATTGTTGTAAGTAACTAAAGAACTAGTTAAAGAAATATTCTCTAGCATTATCACTAAGAAGAATGTTGATCCGAGTATTAAACTGATTTTCGATTTCAAATGGAAATAGACTCGGACCTAGCACTAATTTCTTGAGATTCTCCAATGATGGATAACCCAGGCAACTATGAATATCAGTAGGAGAAGCTAAGGTTGACAAAGCGACGGAAGACTGCAACTCACCAAAATAGTACATTCCTTTCGATTCACGCCCTTCTCCAATCGTCTTCTTCGTCTTCAAATCCTAGATAACGACATTATGGGGAAAGAAACAAACACAACAGTTTAGCTGTTTCGTTAATTTGCTTACAGACATAAGATTGAAAGGGAAATTTGGAACGAACAATGTAGATGGTAAAGTAAGAGAGGCATTAGGATGAGAAGCCCCAATTACTTTGATGGTTGCAGTGGAACCATCAGCGGCTATAAGCTTATTACTATGAGAGGAAGGTAAGGGAAAAACATGATCAAAATTGGTTATAATACGTGAGATGTGATTAGTGGCAGCAGAATCTAATACCCATAATTGTTTCTCTGGAATAGGTGAATAACAAGCAATTGGGTTACCTTGATGAGCCATAGATGCCATAGAAGAAGACGACACCTACTGAGCTGACCGATACTGCATATACTTAGCATACTCTTCCTGAGATAGAGTGACACAAGACTGTGAATCTGCAACTGGAGGAGGATGTTCTTCTTTTGATGCATAATGGGTTGCTCGTAATTTAGGATGCTTATCCCAACAGGTCTTCTCTTCATGCCCATAATTATTAAAATATTTGCTATGGGGACCTATGCCTCTACCGCCACGTCCTCTACCACTACATCCAGTACATCCTCCTCTACCACTACGACCACCACATTCTCCTCTAGCTTGCTAACCAAAATTTGTTGCAAGCGTTGACCTCTCAAAAGCATTCTCAGACGAACCTTCTTTAGCCATGGAACGAGCAAGCCTAGAAAATACTTCAACCAAAGATGGGATTTCTACACCTCCAAGGATCTATGCTCAAACTCAGGTTTCAATCTTGATAAGCATGTTGTTATAACAATGAGCTCTCTTTGCCTTTGCATCTTCTTTACATCAGACTTGATTGGCTATAAAGAATTCAATTCTTCATATGCTCGTTTCACCTTCCTAAAGTATTCAACCAAACTTCCTTCCTGCCTGGACTTAACAACTCAACAGAGGTATCATATACACGAAGCACATTATTTGAATATAGAAGCTTAGCATAGTCCCAAGCTTGCTTACAAGCATCGGCATAAAAAAACAAGTTTGAGATTTCAAGTTCCATGGAATCAAAAAGAATATGTACCAACTACGCATCACCGGCTAGCGAATTCTCTAGTTCTTTGTTATCAATTGGAGGATCAGTTGTGAGATGAGAAAATTTCCGTTGACCCTTGACAAATAACACAACATTCTTAGACCAACAAGAGTAATTATTACATTCAAAAATTGCTTGGTGATTCGCAGATTGGAGGATCCCATTGTCGAAACCGTTCCTGAGCCACTGTACACTGATTTTCATCAGGTTTTGACATACTTGCAATCTACTCACCAAAAATATTGACGAAAGATGCTGGATTGTTGTCGCCGATAACTAAGCATATGATGGATGACAAGGACAACGAAATACTCAGGTTCTGGTCATATTTGACACAAATCGAGAATAGAACCTTGTTAAGACTAAGAAGGCGAGTTGAGCCATCAACTCACCGTCGTCAAAGGATACCGAACGGCAGCGCGTGTCACTCACGCATCTACTCATGGGAGGTTTCAGGCAACCGGCGGCGATGCTGCTCTAGTCACCGGAGGCTGCTAGTTGTTGCTGTGAGGTCAGTTTCGGTGTTTTGTTTTAGGGCAAAGAAGAAGAAGGATGATGCCAAGAAGAAAGGGGCGGTCTAGGGCAGAGAAGAACGGCGGTGCAGAGAAGAAGGGAACGGTCTAGGGTTCAAAGTGGCTCTGATACCATGTTGAACAAAATAGAAGAAGAATCTAGGGCTGACTCATTCACCAAGACCCTCATCTTATTTATATAGCAAAAGAGAGCTAATTACGTAAGGAAAAGAAATCCTAGGAGATTTAGGAGATCACTAGAATCATGGATACATTAAGATTCCTAAGACTTTCCTAATAGTGGCATACTATACAAGATGAGATGAAATGCTCTAGAGTTTAATGGCACTTGAAAACTTGTCTCTCTTTAAAAAAGTCTACGGTTGGCTATCATTGAATGTTACTATTAAATATCTCCAAGTGACACTACTAATTGTTAAATTTTATTTAGCTGCTAAAGGTTTCACCAAAGTTTATGGTCAAAATTATAAAAACGCAATTTCCCTAGTTGCCAAGACTACTTCTATTTATATTCTCTTTACGCTTGCAGCCAAGTTATGATTGGCCTTTAGCATAGTTGGATGTTAAAAACACCTTTTATAATGGTGTTCTTCATGACGAGGTATACATGAAACAATCACCTAGCTTTGAATATGGCTACAACACTACGTCACCTTAAAAAGGTATTATATGGTTTGAAGCAATCCCTTGAGCTCAGTTTAGTTGTTTTAATAAGGCAGTTTTGCAATATGGTCCTCATTTTGCAAAAATTAGGCTTGGTAATAGGTCGGTCCAAGTTCAAGCCTCCCTAGTCGAAGCTCGACTTGAAATAATTAATTAGGCTCGAGCCCAACCTAAATACCAATCGAGATCAAAGTCCACAACCCGAGTTCGAACATGATCAGGCCTAAGCCCAAGCCTAATTATTTTCTTTTTTAATTTAAATTTTCAAAACAGTGTCTTTTTCTTTTTCACTTGTTATATTCAAGCTTTGGGCTAGGCCGAGCTAGACAGTCTAAGCTCGACTTAAAGCCCAAAAATTAAAGGAAAAGTACTAAAATATAATTTCGAGTCAAATTACTTGAGCCAAGTCTATTAACTTTGGACCGAGCTAGGCTGGGTCCAAACACAAATGTCATCCATATGTAAAAGGTCATCCAATATTCCACCCACACTTCTCATTCAATAGATGTGTATCGTTATTAGCATATTTAGATGATATACTAATCACTAGAGATAATTCTACACAAAAACAAGATATCAAGATGTTCCTTCAACCTAAACTTCATATCAAATATAATATTTTCCTTGTATAGAGGTTGCCCAATCAAAGCATGGCATATTTACATTTCAATTGGACATTCTAAGCCTAAAAGTTAGAATCTCGTCCTTGTGACTTTCATATGAATGCCAAATAGAAATTATCATCAAATGGTGATATATATTAAGACCCAAGCAGATATAGGTGGTTGGTTAGGAAACTCAACTACCTAACTATGTCTCATCTAGATATTCTTTTTGCAAACATCGGTGTAAGTCAGTTACATTATCCACAATTTTGTCATCAGAATGCAATCATTCTTACACTTTCATATATCAAGGCAAACTAAAGAAAATGTATCTTGTACAAAAATCATTGACATAGTGAGACTTTAAAACACTCCTATGTTGTTTAGGTAGTACCACACAAATAAATGCTCCCTAATTTCGTTGAAGAGTAAGAAACAAGGACTTGTTTGATGACGTAAAATATCACGCTATGACTTTGCAATTACAGCCAATTGCAATTAGAGCCAATTGACGCCTATAAAATTACTATCACAATAAAGCAAATTTGTAACATCTAACACAATTTTTCATGAGCAAAACAAGCACATCAAGATCATTTTTCATTTTGTTCGTGAGAAAATGTAGGGCGAATATGTGGCATCTTTTGTTTGTTCGAGTAATCAACTAGTTGATTTGTTTACCAAGTCTTTGAGAATTACTCAAGTTAATACATTAGCAACAAGCTTGGTACATGTTATATGTATGTATCTACTTGAGAGAGGTTTATGAATAAGATATTATTATAATTGTGTAATCTTGTTGATATGTATATATATTAAGGCTAGGCTAATGATTAAACATTAGTCGTCCTTTCTCCGATCTTTATTGTAACAATACATGTATTGCAAACACAATAATATTCCCATACTAAAAACTAAATCTCCATGATCTTTTAGATGATTACAAAGTTCCTCAATTGTGATACCTTGACAAATGAAACCCGTAATTTGTCTCCAAATAGGAACCAATCAAACTGCAAACAAATGCTTTTGAAGCTAACCTAACTCTCACAGATATTAATCAAAACTCTATGCATCAATAAGTTAAAGAACCAAGATAAATGCAACATGAGGTGGAAAGGGAAGAACTATTGCCTACTCCTAGTTAAAAACTAACTCAATTAAAGAGGAATGGAGAAGCAAATTTTTATATATGCTCACCTGGACTTCATCATCCAAAACCAATATTACTGGCTCCCTCTTTACAAACTCTTCCTCTTCAAGCTCATTCATAGCCTCATATAACAATTGGACAGCTAGGGCTGAAGATTTTGGAAGCTTTTCTGATTCTTTAGATAACGAGCCAATTAAGCAACCCTTTTTCATGTGTAGTAGGTGTGACACGCATGATTCTACATCCAACTCATGTCTTGCACCCCCAAGTACAACCTTAAGTAAGGTTTTATTGATGTCCCTTTTGCATTTAGATTTCAAATCACACAAAAGCTTCTTATGAACCAAGCCCAACTGTCTGCATTCAGACTGTTCCCCCAAAAGTATGTATCTTAAAGAACCAAACCATGAATCTTCTATGTCCCTGTTCATCATGTAATAATCAACCAAGAAAAGTTGTTAATCACTTCTGAAATCTACATTCAAGGAGTGTAGCAACTTCTACAATGACTAAAGAAGTCATGCTTTTATATAACTGCAATACAACAATTAATTACAGGAAAACATATTCCTAACTGTGAAGGTACAATAGTACTAGCTCAACATCAAAGGAAGTTTATGCAAATTCAAACAGTATTATTGGAAATCTACATACAAATTAAAGGCACGTGGTGAATACCTCAACAATTTACCAAGTTGACAATCTAGCTTCTTTCTTCGCATCCACCATAAAGTTCTATTCCTTTTAGTATCTTCTAAAGGAATGATCATTGAAGATAAGTAATTCTCCTCTAAAATAAGCTTAAATGTTGGTGCTACATCATCAACCATAGTGAAACCCCATGGACAATGCCAATGTCTATCCAAGCAATGGTTTTCAGGAACCTCTCTAGAGCTAGAATTTACATCGTCATCTGAAACATCCAAAAATATTTTGAAAAATAATGCATCTATTGTAACATGTTCATAGTTCATTAATGTGTAATACATTTTCATTGTATTTTAGTTGAAGTACCTTTAGAAACTGAATTGACAGGCAAAAGCATCACAATAGGTTGCTCATTATAGCTCAAGCGAGACAACAGTAACCATGCACGTACAGATGAAGAGTAGTCCAATAGTTCTTGCAATAGATGCATGTAACAACCACTTATCAAACTTATGCAAACAATCGTGGTGGAAGGAAGCGTTGAGAAAAATTTTGCGACTGATTCATTCAACTCTTGAAAAGATTTAGATGCAAGCCTGCAGCACAATAAAAAGCAAGACATTTTAGATGTTCTTTAAAGCATGGCAAGGTTCAGTATCAAAATATAGCAAATGATACCTTGGTAAATCACATGATTCTGCTCTTGTTCCAATTGAAGTAGTCATATCAGAGTCCTATAAATAAAATTATCATATTCATATCACGTTAAACTTTGGAATGAAAATGGTAACAACAAGACCAACTAGAGGCACCAAGAAGAGAATAGAAGGTAATCAAGAGAATTATGCTTCCAACTTGTTGGTTCAACGCTTCATATGATCAAATAATAGAAACTAAAAACAAAAAGAAATAATTAGGTGAGCTCTCATACAACCAAACTGAAAAACTTCAACCCTGCACTTACAAGTAACCATATAGCATCTAAAAGAAGTTTCACAGTAATGAATAACAAGTAAGCATTCATTTACACAATGGACTCGAAAGTTTCACAACTAAAGATTAAGAACAAAGCATAACACAAAATAGAAAGGAAATAATTTATCTTACAACTGATTTTGAGCTATTTATATATACAGGAGAAAAATGAGAAACAATCTCCTAAGATAAGAATCAATCTCCTCGAATCCCACAATCTCCTTGGATAGGAAACAATCTCATAAGATCCAAAGATCTAGAAAATATTAAGAGATTTATTTCCTAAAACTTATATATGGCTAATATACAGAACACCCTCCCTTGAGCTAAGAAATAGTCGTCTTTTATTCTCAACTTTAAAATAACATCATGAAAATTTGAATTGTTCAGCCACTTCATTAGAACATCAACAAGTTGGCTTCCTAATAGAACATACAACATGCAGACGAGCACTTCCTCCAATTTCTACTTGAAGAAATGTCTATCAATCTCTATATGCTTCGTCTTATAATGACAAATAGGGTTACAAGCAATATTGATGGCTGATGTTCTACAATAATAAAGCTTCATAAGACCTTCCCTCTTAACTTTCAAGTCATCTAGAATAATTATCAAGCATAATAATTGGCACAAGCCTTGAGCAACTACCTTGAACTCTAGTTCTACTAATGATCTAACCGTAACATTTTGTTTCTTGCTTCTGCAAGTCACAATTTTTTCCAAGGAAAGTATAGTAACATGTTGATCTTCGGTCCATCATAGCTCCTGCTTAGTCCATATTAGTATAGGCTTCTAAGGCAAGACGATCACTCCTTTTAAACAAAATTCTTTTCCCTGGATTACCTTTTAAGTAATGCAACACTCATATGCAACTTGTAGACATGACTTTCTTGGATCATGCATGAACTAACTAGTTATGCTAATTGAGTATGCTATGTCAAGACTAGTATAAGCAAGGTATATAAGCCTATTTATTAGCCTCTAGTACATCTTTCTATCAACAACTGATTCTTCTTTCGCTTCTCTAAGCTTATAATTTTGATCCATTGGGTAATCACTAGTTTGCATCCAATCTTTCATGTCTCCTTCAAAAGTTCAATTACATAATTCCATTAAGATATGAAAATACCTTGTAAGGAACATGCCACCTTAATACCAAGCAAGTACTTCAATTTATCAAGCTCCTTTAACTCGAATTCCTTGATCAGTCATTGTTTCAATTCCCTTTTCTCTTTTTCATCATTTCTAATCACAATAATATCATCAACATACAATAAAAGTATAATCACCCCCCCGCAACCGTGTTCTTGATGAAGAGAGTGTGTTCTTGAAATGATATTTGTATGACAAGAATTAGATTTGTTTGAAGAAGAAAGTTAGGTAAATTCAAGTGATAGTTCTCGATACAAGAAGAAAGTTTAAAGAGGACGCATATTTGTCTTCTTGGCCGGATTGAATAGAGACCTAGATGAGGTTAGAGGTCGTATTTTAGGGAGAAATCCTCTACCGGCCATAAGAGAAGTCTTCTCATAGGTACAGAGAGAAGAAGCAAGAAGACAAGTGATCTTGAAGAAAAATGGTGAAACCAGAATAGAGAATGAAGGTTCAGCTCTTGTGACTCGAGGAGCTGACTACGAAAGAGATAAATGTAGTGGAAACAAAAGCCTTGGTATGACCATTGTAAAAAACCGTGGCATATCGAGGAAACCTGTTAGAATTTGAACAGAAAACCAGCTAATGGGAAAAAAAGTCAAGAAATGACACCAAGAAAGGGGGAGAAGTCAGAGCATTATAAGTGAGCAATTTTGATTCTAAGGTAACAACAATCTTCAAAATCTCTTCCTTTCACTGAGGAAAAAATAGAACATCTACGCCAAATGTTTAAATCTCAAAATAATCCTAATGCATTATGTTCTCTAGCTTATTCAGGTAATACTTGCCGTGTCTTTAGCTTGTACCAACAATAATGGCCCCTGAATATTAGATTAGGGTGCCATAGATCACATGACGAATATTACGCACTTTTTTTGGGTCATATACTCCATGTGTAAGAAATCAAAAGGTTAAAATTGTTGATGGTTCCTTTGCTTCAGCTGCTGGAAAAGGTACATGTTTATCTCTCCTTTCCCCTAAAACTCAAAGATACCCTTCGTGTTCGTAACCTATCATATAACCTCTTGTCCATAAGTAAGCTTACTCTTGATCATAATTGTCGACTAATTTTCTGGTCTTCTCATTGTGAATTTCAAAGATTTAACCTCTAGGTAGATGACTGGAGATGCTGAACAGAATAGTGACCTCTATGTTTTTCACAACGAACGGACGTTTGGAAGGTAAGACCAACAAACTTGTTTCAATTCTATTTCAGTTTCTAATAATAATGAAGTTGTGTTATGGTATTATCGACTAGGCCAGCCAAGTTTTCACCATTTAAAGCATATGTTTCCGAAGTTATTCATAAATAAAAATCCTTCAATATTTCAGTGTGAGTCTTGTGAATTAGCAAAACATCATCGTGCAATTTTTCCACCACAACCTTACAAAACTTCACAACCATTTACCCTTATTTATAATGATGTTTGGGGGTCTTCCATATTAATGATCATACAAGGCAGCCATAAGTATTGCCCATAACCCAATCCTTCATGACAGGACAAAACACATAAAAATTGATAAGCACTTCATTAAGGAAAAAATTGAAGCAGGTATAATCTATACTCCATTCATTCCAACCAAACAACAAGCTGTAGACATATTTACTAAAGGATTGTTAAGACAGCCATTCGAACTTCAAGTTAGCAAGTTGGGCATAATAAACATTTTTTCACCAACTTGAGGGGGAGTGTTGATAAATTAGGAAAGTTTATATCTAGTAGATAATGATTCCAATAAAATAGGAAAAATCTTATCCTAGATTTAGGATAATATAAATTAATACCTAAGTAGTTAGGGTTCTGTAGATTAGTAGAGATAAGTAGTTAGGATACTAATTCTTACTGGTTGTATTTTTCCTATTTAAGATTTACTAGTCAAAGAATAAATAAACAGAACTTCAATTCTGGTTTTCTTATTCAGTTGTATCAACAGGTTCAAATATGGGCTATTCAAACATAGAGTCATATGTTTGTTCTAGCATATGGTTTAGACAGAATCAATTAGAAGGTACAATTAGTGTTGTAGATTTTGATAAAATAATCAGATCAAGCAAAAACTTTCTTTGTGTTCTCTTACACGGCTAGAAGGCTTCCTATGAAGCTTCCAACATTTTTCGCAAGTGTGGTGAGGTTTCTTGTGATAAGTACACCATAATCCATCACGAATTGAAGTCCTTGACTAACCAATTTTTCCTACCACTTGATCTACTCGTCTTTCCAAGTTGGTGACTAATTTGTTAATTTTAGCCATCATTATTGAACTATCGTTGTCTTGTGGTTCAAGCATCAGCCTTCTACTTTCCTCTCCTCGAATAAGTGCCACCACTTCATTGAAACATGGAACCTTTTGTCTACCTATAATTTGGATCCTCACTTGATCAATTTCTAGGTTGAATCCAACAAAGAAGGCATAGACTTTATCCTACTTAATAAAATCCTTTAGAATAGCCACATCATCAGGGCATTTAGTTTATATTACCTTATAGTGATCAAGTTCCTACCATAGTGACTTCAATTGGTTGGCATATTCAGTGATAGTATTATTCCCATGTTTTCCAGTTTTCACCTTGACTTCGTATACTTGAGTCACGTCTCTAGCTTTGGAGTAGGTTTGCTGCATAGCCTCCCAAATGTCTTTAAACGTAGTCAAGAACATGCAAGTGCCACTTATTTTAGGAATCATATAATTCCATAAACGAGCCAAGACCATGGAATCTTCTTCACCCTAAGCTTCAAAATAAGGATCCCCTGGTTTTGGTCCAATACTTATGAGATGGACAATTTTCGTTTTCCTTTCAAAATTGTACGAACAAGTTGGGACCATTTGAGATAGTTTTTTCCAACCAATCTATTTCCCTAGCCGATGGAATCAAGCAACCTCTTCTAACTATTCAGTAGTGATATTGCTTGCTTCTTCAACTTTTGACATTTTCCTTCCTTTATATGCAAGCTAATCCTTAGATAGTTCCAACAATAAAGGCTGGAAGAAATGCTATGTTTTAAAGGGGAACAAAGCACTATAATTAACAATGAAGGCTAAGATAAAAGAGATAATAAAAAAAGTGAGGAGACAGCAATGAAGGTTGAAATTGAAGGAAAGAAATAAGGTGCAGCAATGAAGGCTGAACTGAAAAGAGAGAAAAATAGAAATATTTTTTTCAGTAATGAAGACCAGAAACAATTTAAACCAAGGAGCCTAATTTGGCTCTAATACTATCTTAGAAAATAAGTTTTGGAACATGAAAAACAGTTTTTAGACAAAGAGGTGTAATATGTACAATTGCTCCTGCAGCAGTATCTAAAGAACAATTGGCCGCTATAACTTCCTAATACTAGGGCATGGGATATAGAAATGAAAAAAGTGTGAGGATTTATATGGTTTATGGCACCAGAATCAATTATCCAAGCACTGGCATAATACTTATGATGTAAAAGAATTAAGAGTTTATAAATGAATTAAAAGATGACAAATTAGTCAACCATAAGCTTTCATTTAGTAGGATGAAAGGTGGAAGTTGAAGTAACAACAAAGACAACAATGGATAAAATTTAGTTTATGCTAGGTTTTATTATTAAATAAGTAGTAGTAGTTAGAAATGTTATCCTAGTTGAAGATATATTATCCTAGTTAAAGATATATTATCCTAGTTGTTTAAGATAATTTATCCTAGTTAAAGATTTATTATCCTAGTTAAAGATATATTATCCTAGCCTATATGTCCATTAATTAAACCCTAAAATTCCAGTTAATCCAAACTTGAAATTCCAACAATCTAAGCTGAAATTCAGACCTAAATTTCATGTTCAGTAGCCTAACAACACTCAACAGCCCATATTTCCTAGTGTTTGTGAATTTTAGCTACTAATTGACATTTCTTCCATTTGTCCTACATTGACTTGTCTGAGGTATTCTTGCAAAAAGAAAATAAAGATTTACATGAGATAACCAAAAAACTTGCTCCAAAAGGCTTCTTAAGAGATCTCTATATATTCCTCACTTTTTCCAATCTCCTCACTATTAAAAACTCCCTTATTTGAACCTTCATTTTTTTGGGAATGTTAATTTTGTATGCAAACATATTGGCCATAAGGGAAAAAAAGAATAAGGTCCTAAGAAAAATGCAGTAATGAGGATTGTTTGAGGAAGAATTCCTAAGAAAAAACCCTAGGACTTTAATACCATGAAAAGAAATAGAAAAGGAAACATGGTTATAGACATCTTAGTACAAGAGAAAAATAGGATAGAAATCAATCTCCTAGGATTCCATAATCTCCTAGATAGGAAACAATATCCTAAGATCCCAATATTTTCGGAATATGAAGAAATTCACTTTCCTAAAACCCGTATATAACTTGGCAAAACAATTGGGCCATATCAATTATATAAAAGAGTTTAGCAATGTTAAACTAAAATTTTGGATCCCTATGTAAATTTGTTTGTAGGGGCATTTTCTCACTAATACAAGCTAATACTGGGAAGGTTAAGGCTTAAGGAACAAATTTGACAACCAATTGAAGATCACAAAATCTTGCTTTCCAAGGTTATAGTTTGTTGTTGCTTATAGTAAGTGGAGAATAATTTAGTTGATAGACATAAAATTGATGGATATTGTTCCCCTTTTACGACATATTCTTCTTTATCTTCTCAATCTCCTATTCCCTTTCCAACATTTTATTTGTCTTGCACCCTTAATTTCACTTGACCAAAAATTTTAATTTGGTATAATGAATAATAGCAGTTAGTGTGACACTAATCACATTATTGTTCACATGAATAGTGACAACAAAGAATTTTGTCGCATTTCATACATTTTACTTTGCACTAAGTTTTCCTTATTAGATAAGTAAAGATAAGTTAGCTATCTTGTCCTAATCTATTTAGGATTCAAGCTTATTTAAGAACTAAAAAATCCTTGTTAAATTGAAATTCAGTTCTACTTTGGAAATCTTACTTGATATCCCTTGTACTACAAGGATAAGAGTTCTAATGATTCTTATATATATATCTATATATGTTGAAGATTTAGTATAATTATCTTATGGATCCTATCTAGCAAATATCCTATTTTGGAATATTGAGGTTAACTTGTATTACCGTAATATTATAAATAAAGGATTAAAGCCTAATGAACAATAAATCATTCCATTTTCTCCCTTTGTCTCTTTACATGGTATCAATGCCAAAGAAACCCTAAAAAGCAAACAAAAGGAAGGACTATTTAGGGCATGATCAACACCCACTACTCATGTCATCATCATCATCACCCAGTCCGAAATCCCGCAATGAAGCAGGGTCTGGGGAGGTCCGATAGTACGCAGCCTTACC
>JAOTAY010038545.1:0-22634 GCA_025629805.1 Erythroxylum baracoense
CTGTGTTCTATACTTTGTCTGCACACTTAACACACTTGTCAAAAACGTTCATTTGTTTCTAACATTATTATTATTTGTTGTCATCAAAATTAATCATCGTAAAGTCCTCTTGACTTAACAATAATTTCCTTCTGTTATAAAATCTAAGTTAAACTGGCTAGAAGAGGGGGATTCCATCACCAAATTCTTTCGCAATTCAATAATTTGTTAGGAAAAACTTTATTAAAATCCATTATTTACTTGATGAAGATAATCGGCTAGTAAAAGATGAGAAATAAGACTTAGTGGATTTGTTAGGCCCATCAAACTCTCTTAAAGGGATTATATGTTACTTGGAAATTAAGAATACCTTATTCTGTTTAAACCTAAAGAAATCTCTAGGTCTATATGGTTTCAATAATCTATTCTTCTAATCCATTTAGGACATCACTGGGTATCTTTTAGTGCAAGTTATTCAGATGTCTATTAAAAAAATGATGAAGGAGCTCAACCCCAATCACTTCTGTTTAGTGAAATGCTAATAATCTGAAGGTTTTTCCCCTATCTCTTAACACAACAAGGTTTACAAAGTGCTTTCCAGGCTCTTACCCCAATGATTGGAGTGTATCATAAAGTGTTTTATCCACCAATCCTAGGTTGCCTTCATTGCAAATAGATTCATCTCTGAAAATATTTTATTAATCTAGGAACTTTTGAGAGATTATGATACTAGTAGATCCATCAAGATTGTACAATCAAAGTGGACTTTTTAAAAGCCTTTGATACTATTAATTGGAACTTTATCCTATGCTACCTTCATTGGTTTGGATTTCCTTGCAAATTTATCTCCTGGATTAACTATTGTATTTCTACCACTTTATTTAGCATTCTTATAAATGGTGTCTTAAGTAAACAATTTAAAGAAAACAATAGGACAAGACAAAGGGATCCTCTTTCCACTTACCCTTTTGTTATTTCTATGGAAATTCTTACTAGCCTGATTATGAAAAACACTTAAAGAAGATTTAGGTTTAAATTTCATCACAAATGCAAGGTGGTAAAGCTCACTGGTATGTATTTAAATGTTAATTCATTTGATTTACTACACTTAGCGATTAATGCCTTATAAATTCTTAAGATACTCACTTTAACTCATATTTGATTTTAGGTACATTTTGAAAGTGAAGGAGCTAAAGTGGCCCGAAAGCATATTCATTGCATCCATTTTATCATTGTCCATACTCTATTGATTCATGGAGCAAGAAGAAGAACATGATTGAAAGAAGAGAAGCCAAGATAGAATATGAAGTGAAGAACAAAGGGAAGAGTATCTCACAGCCATATTATAGCATGTGTAGGTGTGAAAACTCTTCTCATGCCTATGTAGCACCTCTAATGGTCATGAGAAGGCTTATGAAAACCTTGACATGTGTGTCATGACACACTCACAGGTGTGAGAAAAAATGGACGCATGGGTGTGAGAAGGGAAAAATGTCCCATTTAACCTTGGTTTTTAACAATAAAGGGTAATGTTTTGATGGCACAAAAAGAAATTCGGGACAAACCTAGCTGAAGCATTTTCTTGTTATTTCTCTTCATTTCTCTTCATCTTTCAACACCAATAAAGGCAATGGAGATGATGGCCGATGGTTGGAGCTTAAAGAAGGAGATGGAAGGCTAACTTCCTAATGTCGGTATGACGGTGAAATCAACATAGAGTCATGGTTAAGTTATCTCATCTTACTAATGTCGATACTCTCTTTTAAGATTGTTATTGTTTTTTGTATTGATTGAATCGAGTTTTTGTATAGATGATCTTAATACATTATTTGGATTGTTCTATTACAAACCTATTACTAAAATGTTGAATGTAATCCGTAATCGTTAAATTTGATGTTTGTTAATAGCATCTAATGATCTTGAATAGTTAGGAACAACATAACTTAGGTTAGATAACCCAAACGTGTGAGGTTACTGCCTATATTGATCATTTTTCACTTCGTAATGCAGTTCTCAAATTCAATCCGAAGATCATATTCTAGGTTATTCGATGGCTAGGTTTAATTAACGGTCATATCTTAAGTAAACATAACCTAAGGGAAAACCAAGAACAATCTCCAATTAATAGTTCAAAGAGAGGTGTGAAGACGTTAGGATGATCGAATATGTTTAACCGTGCTTAGGCTGATATTGATCTTAAAATTGGATTTTACTTATATTCGACACTTTAATCATTTTCGATTGTTTGCTATAATTTGTTTTTACTAGTTTACTTTTACGTTATTTTCTAAATTGCATAAAAAGCCACCCCCCAAATTTATTTTCCTTGCATCAATTAATTTTGTTACTGAAATTAACTGAACATTCCCTATTGATACGCGACAGTGCATCATAATACTAATCAAAATAAACTAGACCTACTACTGTGGTAGTGGTGAGTCTAGATTGATCCCATAGAGAGTGTATGAAAAGTTTATAAAATGAAATTAATCGGTGTTTAGGTTTTTTGTAAATAAGAAAATAAAATAAAGTTAAACTAACTAACAAAAACAATTTAAAGAAAACATTAAAAAGAAGATAAAAGTGGGGAATTCGGTAGGGACCCTATTCTTTGGTTCAATCTCGGTCTATACCCTAATTAAACATTTTTCAGTGATTTGTTGTTCTCAAACCTCTCATAGCAACTATCAATTTTGGGTTAACAATTAACCTGAATTTTCCCTTAGGTCATGTTTAATCAAGATACGATCGTTAATTAAACCTAACCACTAAATAACCAAGGATACGATCTCTATATTGAATTAGGTAGTAACATTACGAATTAGGATACTTAGATTAATTAAATTAAAACAAAGTTATTAAAGATAAATGGAGATGGAATTTTGATTTAAATGGGTAAATGTGCAGCTGCAAATTTAACATTAGTTTGCTACATTTAAGATGTTTTTTACCATGCTTTATCATCATTAAATGGAGTAATAACCTTATCATTAAATGGTTTAATGGTGGTCGTTTAATGATAGCATATAACCTATTAGTATTCATTGGATTAAAGAAGAAAGAGGTACATTTGATGGACCATCTTCCTTCTTTCATCATCAAAAATCGAAATTGGTATGTCACATTTAGGTTAATAGTTTTTCATATAGACATCTTAAAGACAAATAAGAAGAGTCTCAATTATTAGCTTCTTTATGATTGATTAAAAAAGAAGTGATGCATTTGATGAAAATTTCTTCTTTCCTTTGAGATTAACCGAAATTGAGAGGGTGTAAGAAAGGGTTCTTAAATTGTTTTGACTCTCTCTCTCCTATCTTGCATGGTGAGCTGAAAATTGCATAAGAGTGTTTCACTTTTTGGCTAATTTCTTCTAAGAAAAATCTCCCCTAAAGTTTTCTTCTCCTTTCCCACCAAAGGATCTTGTTAACCAAGTTGTCCAAGAAGAACAAGTGGTAGATCGGATTAGTTAAGGATACAATATCACGAAGAGGATACAATAAGGTGAAGAGGATACATTACCTAGGAGAGGATACATTGCCAAGGATAGGATAGCAAAGCGAGGAGTTAAAGCTGTAAGGAAGGAGTCGGTAATATTTTCCATCTTATGATTATGCAAATGTTTTTCCTTATATCATATCATGTGTGGCTATGCATGTTGATTTGGATATATTGCTTCAGCTGAAATTTTGATTTCTAAAAAAGTTTTGAAATCTACCATTTCTTCCAAATCGATGCATGTTTTATTTTCTGATCCAACATTTACAACGAATGAATTAAAATTACAACAATTACATATTGTAGTCTAAATTTTGGCAATGGGTTCATACATACATCAAGAATCTATTAGAAGTGTTTAAATCATTCATACGTGAATCCTAAAGCATTAAACAAAGAATAACATGGTCAATCCTAAAAGAGAGAGAATAACGCTATAATATTAAGAGGTTCCCAAACATTGTCTTCAACTTTGATATCCCCTTCGAACTAGATGGAAGAAAGTTAGTTCCTTATAGATCTCAATAAGGTAGGAAATTTACCCCCTTTCATGTTTCTAAAAATCTTCTCCTCTTTGTTTAGCCACTTAAATGTCTTTTATATTAAAAAATAGGGTTTTGAGAGATATTCAATCAGTTACATGACCAGATAAACAACCGTATAGTTTGTTAAGGCAGTTTACAGGGCATGTAGGTTGTAAGAGAGGTTAAAATTTTGTCTTTACGATCCTACATGCTTCTAGGCCATATTCGGGATATGGACAAGGGTGAACTTGATAGCCTTGCTTAGGGGAGGTTCTCCTTTTGCAGGAGGACTTTCCTACTCTCTCTAGAAATGTGATGAATGTTAATAATGGGATAACCACAAATGGAAACTAGGAAGTTACAGGGACAAAAACTGTAGCAGATAAGTCTCTACTCGAACTTCTATACACTTGTGCTTGCACATGGTCCTCTATATTAGCGGGGTTTTTTTTGGGTCAAAACAACTAGCCTTTCCCTCTGTCAATGCATGGGCTAAGGCTACTTAGGGACAGAAAGGGTTGGATAAGATATTTCTTAGAACAAATTGCTCCATCCTCTTTAATTTTATGGATGATACCGATCTCACCAAGATAGTAGAGTAAGGTCCTTGGCATATAGGGGACCAACCCCTATTTATCCAAAAATGGAAGCCTAGGTTAGAGTTGGACTATAGTAAGATCAAAGTGTTTCCAATATGGGTAAATTTGCATGACTTGTCGATGGAGCTATGGACTATAGAAGGATTGATCATCATTGATAGCTTACTAAGAAAGCCTATCGCAATAGACACATAGAAGGCTACTATGTAGAGAATCGGATACACTAAACTCTGCATTAAAGTTTCGAGGAATGCTTCTTTTCTAGACAAATTATGTATCCCTAATTAAACAAAAATGGGGAGATGGTCCTAACTGAAATACAATTGACATACCCTTGGAAGTCAAGTAGCTCAATTAAGAAATGGAACCCCATGAGTAACATAATCAAAACTGGTTGGAGTACTGAGTTAATGGAGGGGGATTAGGTTCTACCTCTACTGGTTAGGTTGTGCATGCGTATTCGAATTAGGAATCTATAAGCTAAGAACATTGGGAGTAGGATCTTGCTGGAGGGAAACATAGAGATTGATTTACTAAAACTAGTCCAATTACCTCTACAGTAGATGAATCCATAGTCCAAACCAAGAATTCTAGGAGGAGAACGGCTAGGAAGAAAAAAAACAACCAATTACGGGGGATTCCCCCTGATCATATCAATCTTAATTTGGAATAGAAGAGGTTGAATGACTCTCTTAAATGGATGGTTGCGAAGGAGGTGGTGAGGAAATATATGCCTATCTTAGTAGGTCTTCTTGAAACGAAAATAAAGGATCCTCTCACACTATTTGGTGCAAGATTTTTGGGTGTTAATTGGGATTTTTTTTTTCAAATCATAGCTGACTCTAAAATGGTAGGATAATTTGTTTATATAACTCTGATATGATTTAAGTGAATTTCCTTAAAATAATTAAACAAATGATGCATTTTCAATGTCATGTCAAACATTTCAGTATACTCTTCAATTTACCTCTGATATATGCTTCAAACTTCAGTTTTCAAAGGGCTAGATTATGGCAGAATTTGTAGAATTTGCAAGCTCTCATTCAACAAACTTAGATGGTGGTAGGTGATTTTGTTTGCTCACTTAATTCTTCTAAAGTTAAGAGGGGTAGGAGACTTCACCTTAGAACTACGAAGGAGCTCTTTAATTTTTAGTTCAGATTTGGTTAGCTGTTTACATAAACAATTAACCAACAAGTTTGTCTACTAGTGAGGAAGAAACTTGATAGGGTTTTGAACAACTCATTTTGGCTTAATCACTTCTCTAACTCAGTTGTACATTTTGGTGAATAACTAATTTTACACCATTCACTTATTACCAGATAGTGATAGTCGTTTTTTTAATATTATCGACCTTTAAATATCAAGTTTCATCAATTTCACATAACATAAAAGTGGTTCAGAGATTTACTGAAAGTAGACATGTGGGAGCTCCTTTCAGATTTTTTAATGCACCCACTAATATGGAAGGCTTCCCAAAATTAGTTTCCACTTATTGGTAAGTTACAATCCTAGGATATAAGGCATTTTAATTCATGTAAAAATTAAGGCAGGTGAAGGCGACTGTTAAGATTTTTATGCAGGGCAGAAATTGGAACTTATACACTTTAAAGGACAAAATTACTTTTGCCTATCAACTTTGTTCTACTTCTCACCATGATCCTGGCCATAAACAGATAGAAATGAAATGTATGTAAGAATATTAAGATGCTCTTTGCTATCATCATTTAGTTCTCAAGTAGAAGACAGATCAATTGGATAAAGGAAGGAGATTCAAACTCTAAACTTTTTTCATTTCTCTATACTAGCTCGTCGAAATATCAACAAAATTTCTATGCTACTTGATAAAGGGGGAGAGGACAGACTTAATAAAATAGCCTACTGGAGGTTACCAGACAATATTTTATAGATCTTATGGGTACATCTGAGATACACATACCTAGTTCTAATGTCTAAAGTTTGTTTGAATGCCATCTAGATCAGCAAAATAAAGATCTCTCATCTCCACAGTCTTAACTTAGGACATAAAATGAATATTATTTAGCCTACATCCTTTGAAATCTTTTAGTCTTGATGATTTTTTTTGCCTTATTTTCAATGCGTATGGGATATCTCTAGTGAATTATTTATCGATGTTGTATATGAATTCTTTGAATCTGCCAAGCTTCTTTAAGAACTCAACGATAATTGCCTCTGTCTTATTCTTAAAAACCATAAGCCTAACATTATGAGTGATTTTAGGCTGAGCTCCTATTGTAACACCATTCATAAGGTGATTTCGAAGGTATGAGCAAAGAAACTCAAGCTAGTTTTATCTAATATTGTCACCACTGTACAAGGAGAGTTTATGCTATACCGTAAAATTGGTGATCACATTCTATTGGTTCAAGAACTCATGAAGGATTATAACTCTGGGAAAAACTCAACAACTATATTATAAAGGTAGACTTCTTCAAAGCTTTCGACATTATTAGCTAGGAATTTATTTAACTCTACCTTGAAACTATCCACATCACTCCCAATTTTTTGGAATGGATCATGAAATATATTCAAAATTTCATATTGAGTTTGCTTGTTAACGATTTTCCATCTAAACCTTTAAAATCATTAAGAGGAATACGACAAGGTGATCCCTTATCTCCATACCTATTTACTTTAGTTATAGAGGGATTTTTTAGATTGTTAAACTGACTCATCACTTCCAATAGGGGATTCAAATTTCATCATAATTGTAAGGAGATCAAACTTACTTACCTTATATATGTGGATGATTTGTTATTGCTATGTGCAGCTGATTCATTTTCCATTAATATAATGATGCATGCTCTTCAATCATTTTCTCAATGTTCTGGCCTTAAGTACAATCTGGATAAGAGTAGTTTACACCTCTCCGTAGATGTAAGGAATTCGGAAGAGTTAAGGCGACTGACGGGTATGAACATTGTCTTACATACTTGCTGCTATCTACTCTTACATTCAACATCAAATTGGTAATGGTGCTAGGACATGGTTTTGGTTTGATATGAAGCTTGATATGAGCCCTCTTTCCCAAGTTCATAATCTCAAATAATTGCAAAGCTGACTACCACTCAATTCTAAAGTGTCGACGCTGATTACCAATGGTGCATGGCATAGTGAATTTAGCGGATTTCACACTTTACTGAATTATCTTCCTCAGATAAACGATGCTATCCATGAAGATGTTCTCTCCTGGAAATTGACTCTGAACGGTCTGTTATCTATATGATCTTGCCATCATTTGTTCACCAATCACTCTTTAGAGGTTTCGTGATTTACAGTCTTGTGGAAAAATTCTATCAAACCCAAAGCTTCCTTTATAACATAACTAGCAATAAGGAATTGAATCCAAACAAAGAGTCAATGGTATGGACATGAAGATACCACATGTTTCCTTTATGGCATAACTGCTGAGAATTGAGACCATCTTTTCTTTCAATGTCAGTAATCCAAAGCTATATAGAGTCAAATTTTGCACCTGTTACCCATCAACAATTTTAGTTACGACTGGAATCACTAACTGAGTTGGGCTGTTTATAATTCGAAAACTAGGAAGACTAATCCTCCTCTATTCAAAGCCACATTCATAATCACACTATACACCATTTGGAAAGAATGAAATAGCTGCAAAGCTATAAGTAAGGAGGAGAAACAATCACTACACGAGATGAACCTTGGTTTGGTGAATGGAAGTTGGTATAGGGTAGGGGAGGAAAGTGGGTATGAGGGTTCCTTCCACTTGAGGAAAGACCTACGTTGATTGATGCCGTGGATGGTATAAACTCTGGTTTCCATTTGCTAACGGTGAAAAAATGTCCAATAATTTCCCAAGGGAAAGGTTATCCTTCAAAGAGTAGAATCTTAGCAGATAGAATCCAGTCTAGCATTTCTAAGTCATTTTACACGGGTCTCTTACAAACTTGCAGATTAAAATTGTTAACCTCATCAGAGCTTATCTCTATGACAAAAATGTGCAACACTCATTCTCTATGAACATGCAGCGAACTTGGTGTTTCTAGTTCCATCTCAACTACTTCAATGAAATTTATGTTTTATATTCTGTTAGATTATTCCATACCATTGTAATTGTTAGTAAATTCTCCTCATGAGAGTTGGCGGCAAGCCAAGATTATTTGTAATTTTTTTGGTTTAGTTTTATCTATTGATAATCAATCTTTCAATTTTCAAAAAAGAAAAAAGAAAGGGAGATAAACAATCTAGATGGCATAAAATTTTTTTCCATTTCCAACATATTTAGGAAGCCAATAGGTAGCACGCAAAGAATGATTAAACAGTTAATTGTAAAGTTTATTAAAATTTAGGACTAAATATGATATATTTAATATATAAGGAATAAAATGAGATATTGGATCCTAATTATGCCTAAATAGTATTAAACTAGAATTAATTTTAATTGAAATAATATTTTATTTAAAATAAAAATTTTAATTAAACTACAAAAAGTGGATTCATATTGTGTTGCCTGCGAGATCTGATCCAACCCTAATTCATCAATAAGAATAGCACGACCAAATAAAAAGTAATGCAAAGCCTTAATATGAAGGAAAAGTATTGTTGTACGATTGTGTGGTAAACCACATACATTTAAGATTTTCTCTAACATGTTTTACTATAATATTATATGGATAAGCGAAGTATAGCTATAAATTTTATATGGATACTTTAAATCATAGTGATTTGTATATAACCATCCATTAAACAGTTCACATTAAAGGTTTATCAAATCACATTTTCTTACACAAATGTATGATTATTGACTTAGTCATTGAAATTCAAAAGGGATAATATAAAGAGACGAATTGGAACTTGATCATGTAAAAAACATACTGGTTAAAGTTTTGTTCAAAATAGTTTATCACATGACCATTTATGAAACTATGTGTTGAAACAACTAGACCAATAATATCTTATGGAATGACAATATGGGACTAAAGATTTGGAAATGGATGTTAGTTGCATTAAGCCCCATATAAAAGATATGAAATGTATTTTTAACTTTGAAATGTAATTTTTTCTCTGAAAATTGAAATAATAATCCTAGTCCTTCTTAAATTAAAAATTATTATATAATTATTTTCCCACCTTAGTGAGTAAGGCAAAAATCGATTGAGGCCCTCCAAAGCTCTTTTAACTAATACTCTTATGTCATGTCTTATCTAATGTGTACAATTCAAAAAACTAAACCTAGATCATTCTTTAATTTTTTCTTTAACTTTTTTAACCATTTTTCATGTAAAAAATGTGGGATTTCACTAGTTAGTATGGAGCAAATGGAAAATAAGAAAATATTGAGATAAATGAGAAGAAAACTTTGGCTGTTTGGTTAAGTAATTTCCTAACAAAACTATGATTGTGATAAGGAATATACTAGTCAAAGTTCCATCCTTCATTCCTCAGTGTTTCTATCTGTCTGTTTTGTCTTAAGAAAAGGTATAGACTTTAATATACAAAGATATTTTATTTGACATGAGCAAAAGGAATTCAAAATGTTTTTGATTATATAGAGAAATTGAATTGGTTATGTTTATTATTGATCAAAATAATGATTATGATAAAAATATATAGTCAATAAGTTCATTTCTTCATAACTCAACCATTATATTTCTTTGGTTTATTCATAGTCTCTATTTTAGTAAAAATAAGTCACATATATGCCAAAATTTTTCTATTTATTATATTCTTTTTGATGGTTTAGGTATGTCACTAGAGATAAAAACTGTTATATGAGATAATATTTTAGGTTTAACCATTATTGATCACCATTCCTATCATCAGCTAATTGTTATTGATATGATGGCCAAGTGATGTTTAGTTTAAGTAGTGATAATATTGACACTGGTCAAATGAATCCTAAGTTATGAAGGTTTTAAGGAAGGTTCATTGTGTATGCATAAGTATCATTATTATAATGTACTGATATTTGTTTAAATAAAAGAAAACAAAGTCAGAATTTGTATCATGGTTTTATTATTATTTTCTTATTTTAGCAAAGTTTAAAATTTTGATTTTTAATTCAACATTCAACTTGAAACAATAACAAAAGATAAATTAAACATATGGATAAACATCTAAATTTAAAATATTATTACAATTGAGAACATTATTCTATACTTTGTTGTAATTGCAATGCTTTAAGCTTATATGCATATCTCATTTCATAGCTATATTGAACGTGATATGGAAACTCTATTTACAATAATAGGTACAAGCCTATATTTTCACGTCATCTAATTGATGCATGAAACCATTTTTCCTTCGATCAATAGTATTAAGAAATGGTGGCATGTGGAGAAATTTGGATAAATAAAGATATGTAGATATACAAAACATAGAGGAAATATTGAACCATATCTTCAAGTCGGCCTTATTGAGATTTAAGTTTTCTCAATCTATATAATTTTTCTTCAATTGAAAACATAAATGCTTGATCATTTCTTTTATCTTATTGCCCCTATTAAGATAATGGTTGTCAAAATTAAGGTCACTACTAGAACCTAGGTGTCTTATAGGTCTACTTATTTAAGCTCCTTACTTTTAAAAGAATTTGAATGGTTTATCCATCTAGGATTGTACATATTAAAGAAATGATTGTTCATGTTAATTCCCCTATAGGCAACTATTAGATGCATATTTGAATATGTATATATACCCATATTTGGTGTATTTTGCTTGATATTTTGTAATTATATTGTATATTTGGTAATTAAATCGCTCAAGTGCATTTATACGTAATAATTGCCTTCATGGACCAAAAGGAGAAGAATTTAGATGAAAACGTAACATAAAACAAAGTTTTAATGCAAAGTAGAGATACATAATCATTTTCGAGCTTGTGTACATCTAACAACACATGCAGATTCACAAATTTTGGAGATTTTGGAATACACATGGTCTAGTACTCACCTATGTATCTGACTGTGCAAATTAAAAGACCCTAAAATTTACTATAAAAAAACATAAGTAGAGACTAATTAAGGAGAGTAGAATTTTGGAATCGATTCTAGATGTTAAGAACATTCAGAAGGGATAATATTGATCCAGATGTGTGGAGAACTAGAAATCATCAAAAGATCCAATAGATTACAACATCAAACCTCAAACATGAAAAAATATTTAATAGAAAAGAAAGGAGATTTAGAATTATGAATTCTTTGTTATTTATTCATTTTTCTTCTAGTTTATCTTTGATTTCATTTTCTATTACGTGTAACTGAACACCTTTTAATGTCTAGTTATGATGAACACTTGTTTGTGCTATAATATGTTTCAATTATTTTATGTAATGCAACTGTTTTGGGTTGATCTATTACCATTCAATTATGTGTTTTTATATATGTTCTAACTGATCTGGAATATTAGTCCATAATCTAATTTCATAGTATAGAGATTGAGAAATACTTTGTATGGATAGATCTATCATAATTGAAAGGAGTTGATTGCAAAACTAGAGATAGGTTGACATAAATTCTCTAGATAAAGGTCAAACCTAATAACGAAATTCATAAATCGATGAAGCAATCCTATAAAATTTAACCTAAATAATTTTGATTAATAAACCTATGGATTAATTGTTAGTAATCTAGGAGAGCTATTAGCATAAGATAGGAATTTTTATGGTCCAATAGTCAATGAAACAATTGCACAATAAAAGGTTCATTATCTAACGGTTTTAAGGGGATTCATTACCTAGATACTCTTGATATTGATTATTTTCTAAGCAATTTTCTGTTGTCTTCTGCATTCATTATTGTTTCTTGATTATTTTAATTGTTTAAGTTTTATTTTCTTTATTAAAAACAAAATCCAATTTGTATGCTAGATAATAGAAGAGAGGTAGTTACTAGTAATCATTATCTTCATGGGATATGCTTGTACTTGCATGTACTAAATATGACTACACTGTGCACTTGCGCTTATTTCAATACTGACATCTTTAAAATCAGTTAATCAAGTTTTAAACACTGTTGGTAGGGACAATAGTATTAGGAACACCTAGATTTTATTACTCTAGCCATTTTTATTTTATTATGTTTTATTTTATATTTTATATTTCTAATTTCTTTTATATTTTCACTACAAGAAAATTAAAGATTACCAATGAAAAATTAGTGATAAAAATTATTTCGTAGCAAATTAGTGACAAAACTTCAACTCCATAAGCAAACTTTTCAGGAAAAATGACATTTTTTGACAAAAAATAATCCATCAGTAAATGAGGAGGGAATTTTTTCGCGAAACTTTTTCAACTAAATTTTGTGACGGAATAGGAAAATTTGTTAGGAAAATAGACGACAATGTTTGGAGAGAGAAATGAGCGATGAAATTTATCGATGGATTATTTTTCATCATTCCTTTGGTAAAATCAAATGACATCAGTAGTGTTTTTAACTTTATAGTAAAACAACATTGTTTCACAATTAATAAAAACCTAACACTTGAAGCCCCCTATTGTCTTCTCTAGTTTTTTAGTGGCTTTCATTTTCTCCTCCACGTATCTTCTTCCATCTGTTGATCTTCTTTCATTCTTCCATTGTGTTGGGTTTTTTTTGTGGAGGTTGGTTGTCCATTTTCTACTCTTGCGTTCTTTTCTTTATGTTTGTAATATTTGTATGTGAACGGTTATGTTGGATATGTTGATTTTAATGTGGATGGAGTCATGACGGACGTTCATTTTTGGGTTGTTAATGAGTCATTGTTTGTTGTTGTGTGGTTGTGTTGGTGAATAATACATTAGAATCAGTAGTTTTAAAACAAATTAATGTTGTTTTTCAATAGCGTACCAAGTATTCGATGAAAGTTTTGTAAGAGGATGATAGACATGATTTGTAATTTGGAATGTTTATAATGATTATAAAACGATATATAAGTTATGTGCAACTGTCTATAATGATTATTAATAGGATTTCATACCTATATATTAAGAAACTTTATACATATGTTTCTATCATACTGGAGCTTATTCTAAGAGGTTTTTCACCTATTTCGAATCATCTAACAAATTGCCCTTTTACAGATATTTTTTGAATGGATATGTCTAATTTGTTCCATTTTCCTTAGTAATACCTACTTGATTTATTTATGTTGGCATTAGTTTTAACTATTTCTTATAAAAATTTACCTTTTGTATTTTTCGTAAAAATTTACCTTTTGACGCAATACCACTATTACTGCTAATTTGGTACATAAATAGTTAGCTTGAAATTTTGTTATCTAGGTGACAATATTTGTGTGTGTATTCTTTTATCTACATAAACTTCTCTTTATACTTTTGCTGCTTAACTTTTTTAGTCTTTGCTTATTGTTATGGACTTGATCTACAATTCAGAGGCTAATTACAACACAAATAGCAGCACCTTATACTTCTCATCATTGTTAGATATTTTACATTGATGTGAAACAAGTCCCTATATATGTACATTTTCCATGTCAGTTTTTCATTCTCATTGGTTTCATCTTTTTCTTAAAATGGTGCTAATATTTTATGTGCAAAATTTACCATAACTTGGAATTTTAAATAATTTTTTTGGTATTTACCTATCCTCAAACTCTTCAAGATTAATTGACCATTTTACAAGTCTTTCTGATACATTTACTTTGTGAAGTACTTACCTTATTGGTGTGAATAAGCTACTTTCTCATATTTTAGATACTTTAACTTTAGGATTTATGGTATCTTGCTTACATAATATATAAGCTTTTAGTTCTTTCCTTTTTTCGTAATCAAAACGGAGCTGAGGGAAGTATCTAAAATGGCTATATAGATGTATAATAATTTTCCTAAACCTAGGGTTTATAACAATAATAGCCCTATTAGATAACTAACACTCTTTAGTCCACCAAAATTCATTTGCTTTTTTAATGTTTCCACCGAAAATATAACCTTATATTTGTTATAAATTAACTTTGATTCTTCTATGGGTGTTCATGAATTTGAGGAATTCACCTACCCATACCCTTACCACTAATGTTCATTTTTTAGAGTTTAGTCTTATGTCATATTTTCTTAGGGTTGTAAAGGATTATGTTAACTTGGTAGAATGATATTCACCCCTTTTTGTCTTTATATCATATAGTTGACACAGGATTATATGTTCTTATAGTTACTTATAGAAGACCATGTTAACTAACCTTTTCTTCTTCATATTTAAAGGTATGGCTCTATAACAGTATCTCATTGTGGGTGATGAATAATGTCTTCTCCTTATATACTACATTCATCTTATATGAATTGAACATAAGTAGGCATTTATAAACATTAAAGTATGGGGGACTTAAGTAGCATCTATGTTGATTGGAAAACAACTCCTAGTTTTACACTCAAAACTGCAAGTATACGGGTCGTGACATGTAGTAATAGGCAGATATCGATCCCACAAGGATTGTGCTTAGGCACCACTTAATTAAAATTAATATTTGTTTAAGAACCAAAATATTTTATGGAAATAAACTGGAAAATTAAATTAAATTAAACAACTAATAAAACACAAATGATAATTAAAAAATGTAGAAACTTAGAATTCAAGATTTTCATAACTAGAGATCACTTTTTTCCTATCTTGTCTCCCTCTTATTTTGTTAATTCAATTGTGCCTCACCCAAGATGTCCTAATGTATTAACTACCATCTCTCAAGGTATAATTAATTGCCACTAGCCAAATTAAATGGAGATGATTAAACAATCTCTTAATCTACAAAATCAATCCACCAATTTAGCTAATTATGAAGTTATCCTATGAGCGATCAATTAAATTAGCCAAGATCTCTCTTTTAAGTAATCAATTAGCTTGATGAATGTAGGTTTATAAAATTCCAACTCTCATTGTACAACTCTACACAACCCAACTCAATCTCTCAATATACTGTGAGGTATAATTTTAGCATTCATCAAAAACTTCATTTATTCAAATCAATAAAATAGGAGTTTAACAAGAAGTTTAAAAGTAATCTCTACAAATAAATTAGCCACTCATGATGTCCATAACATCCCCAACAATCAAATACTCCATCATACATATGCTAGAAGAGAAAAAACAAAAAAACTAAATGAATAACTCCTCCTCTTCTCTGCCCAAATCTAGAGAATTCGGTGTTGGTTTGTTCTTTTCCCAATTGTGAATGAAAAACCTTGAATCTCTACCTCTCCTGAAGCTCTAAAGTTGTGTTTTTACTCAAAAAGGCAAGTCTACCATGAAGCTCTCTCATCTATAAAGGTTTATAACCTTATATATTCATGAAAACCTAAAAAAAAAGTGAACCCCACATGTATCTTCGGATTAAGCATCCCACGATCATGGGAATTATATGAAACCCACGATCGTGGGTTCTTACATTAAAATTCTTCCTCTTCTCTTCTCCTCTCTTGGTCTCTAGCTCAATCATAAATGTGGCCAACCTCTATTCCTACATTAAAATGATCAATTCTTACCCTAAATCAACATCAAACATAAAAGAACACAATGAAGATTAAACTAAACAAAAACATACAAAATAAATCCTAAAACACAACAATAATAATCTATTATGCAAGAAACACATGTCAAATACTTAGAAAAACACACACTAATGCACAACTATCAATCTACTAATTGATATATCTTTAATAAGGGTAACTATTCTTTGAGCATGCCTTTTAAGTTTGTAAAGTCCACATATATTCTCCATTTTTGTTTTCTTTTTTTAACTATACCAAATTAGCTATTCATATGAAATTTAAACTTATTTAATGAAGAATGCTTTTAACAACTTAAAAATTACTTCCTTAATCTAGACATATCGATTGCACTCCATAAAAAATTGTCTTAGTGTTAAAGTAAACATTTCTTCAGGACTTCATAGTTTCATCTACTTGTGCTTTGATTTTTAGTGATTTAAACCCTTTAGGTTTTACCACTATGGCCTATTTGATTTCACCATTTGGCTCCCTTTTAATATGTTTTTCCAAATCCCTAACATTTAATTCCTCTATATTCATCATATAGTTGCCATTCTTTTTGGTTTTGATGCTAATTCATTGTCCAATAAATAATTAACCACCCTATTTAGCTATATATTAAACTTGGGGAGATCTTCCTTGATCTTTTCTTTCTCAACTTTACTGGATATACCTATAACTTCTTCTTATTAGCCTCTTTAATTTAAGAGAGCTCCTCTTCCTATTCTCATTGTTCTTATTTATCGTGCTACTCACATTGCATGCCTTTTTATGTCTTTATATGTGAACTATTGTTATTTTTGCCTTTAATTTATGTTCTTTATATGTAGAATATGAAAAATACGTGAATACATGAATTGTCTTGTTTACTGGTCGTGTTCTTTGTTAAAGAGCATTGAGAGTTTTCCATATTCATGAGGAATTGCAGCTCTGTAATGAGGTGGATAAGTTAAAGGGGAGAGGCGACAACTCATTGTAGCAATCAGAGTATCCACCTTCACCAACTGTATATCTTAGATGCATAACTTAATGTAGATTCATTTTGCCAGAATTCTTAACTTACATTTATTTTCAAGATACTTATTGTTGTAGATAATAATTTTTTATCATCAATTAAGATAATTGTTACTTTATTTTATCAATTAACATACCTTTTAAAGAAATTAAATGTAGAAAAAAATCATAAGATTATCAACAGATAACTCGGGAAGCAAACGAGAAATGGATTATACCACCAGTAAATTTACCAACGGAACCACTTATTGTTCATTGGTAAATTTACCGATGAATATAGAGTGTTCGTTGCTAATATTAGAGACAGAAGCTTGTAACTTCTTCACTAAATTTAGTGATAGGAATATAGGTCTGTCGCTAATATTAACAACAATATTACAATGGTCCATTGCTAATGTTACCGAAGGAACTTTTGAATTCCATAGCTAATTTTACCTATGGTCGATTCTTCGATGACTCATTTTGTTGGTAATTTCCATTGCCTTCTTCTCTTGTTGATGGAAAACCTTAACTTTCTGTTGCTAAAACCAAATTTTCTTGTAGTGCTTAATTAAGCTTTTGTATTTGTTTTATTTTATTTTATTTTTCTTGTATTTTATTATATTTATGGCTTATGTATTTAATTATCTTGTAAACTTCTCTACATTAACAGTGTTTTGGTGGTTTATTTTAAGGATTAACATTTAATGTCATCACCATAACTCATAATCGAAGGATAGAGTAGACAGTAGTCTAATGGGAGCTACAATGTGTCTTCATAATATGTAAAATCACTATGTTTGAAAGAGCACTTTCCTCACATATTCATAAAAGCTCAACCGATGACTATTGAGTAGGTTTTAATCTTATAAAACCCTCAGTAATCTGCAAGTGCACAGGTTGTAAAGAGTAGTAATTGAGGTGTCTATACCTCGAGAAATTGGTGAACTAAATTGAATCCTAATGTTATCTAAGGTTATAAAAAGTGTGATAAAAATGAAAATAAGAAGTAAAATATCAAATTAATCAATTGATTATGAATTGATTAAAAATGAAATTATGGAATTAACAAAAGGAAATCAAAATAGAGCACAACCACTTAACAATTTAGAATTTGCACATGACAAGATTAACCAATTATGAGTAGAGGGAATTTATTCTATCATCAATTGCTACCTTGATTACTTTTAAGTTAAATGGTATCAGTCCTAGAATTTCGAAAGGTTGATTATTCTCTCTCGAGACCTAATCATTAAACCCTAAATCATAATCCCTAATTGAATCCAAATTTATGATTTTGTAGTTTCTCAATTAACAAAACAACCTACATTTTAATTAGTTCTTAAGCACTCTAATAGACAATCAGGTCCTCACATAAGATCTCTCTTCGTACAATTACCGCTTGATGTTTATGTGATCTATTAGGTTGTTAATTCTCATTACCCAGCCTAATCATGTTACTATCAATTTACTCTCTCAATTTGTTATTAAAGTATGCAAAAACGATAAACAATCACAAAACCTAAACACATTAACATCAAAAGTAATCAAATCACAATTAATTCAAGAATCAATCCCAAATAATTTTAGAACATCTTTAAACAATCATTCATCATCATCATATTCATCTCATACATCATATGAAGTAAATAACAAAAGGAATAAGAAATGAACTTGGAAAGGAATGACAAGGAGTGGCCAGCAACAGCAGCTCCTCCTCCCCTTCTTCTTATTCTTCTTCTTCTCTTCTCTCCTACTCTCTCTTCCTTGACTTCTTTCTCTAATTGGTAAGATGGAGGCTTTTTCATAAAGGTCATATTATTTCCTTTTGTAGTTCTTTTTCCTTTTAGGGTAAAGAATAGGCTTTACCTGGGCCAAAAAGTCCAAAATGACCGTTAAAAATGGAAAATGAAGTAGATCTCTGTGTCTTGTGACCTTAAAAAATGAGCTTCTTTCACGATCGTCACACACCCGACTCTTGAAAATAGCTTTGGTCAAGATCGTGGCCCATTCAGTCACGATTGTGGCCCTTGGCTAAATCACTTATGTCATAACTATGATAGGGATGTCACAATCATGACCTAGCTCTTCCTCCAAACTTTCTCCAACTTCACTTGATCTTTTTTATCTGATTTCAAGCACTAACAAACACATCAAAATACCTCAAGAGCACAAAATTAAATTCCAATAAAATTTTCTAAACCACATATAATACTAAAAAAACATAAACAGATAATCACATTACACAATTATATTCTTAAACATGCACAATTCTTCTAATTAACACCTAAAAACACATTAAAACACCTACTAAAACATGATATAAACTACAACTATCAGCATCCCAACACTTAAACTTTTGTTTGTCCTCAAGAAAAAATAAAACAAATATAAACTCAAACACCAAACAATAACACCTATATACATATATATGTAATAATGATACAATGGCATCGAACTTTTTGAAACTAATTTAACTTTAAACACAACCCTTCAAATTGTTCTAACTTATTAACTTATGAAATCTATGGCTAAGCACTTCAAACTAAATATGCATAGTAAGCAAGACCTTAATGTCATATTCACCCACCCTCAACATTTGGACACACATATTGATAATTAGTTAGTCAGTAAAAATTGTAACTGTCCCTAAGTAGCTTTTCATAAAAAATCATGTTATTCATAAATATCGGTATGATTTATTTATCAAAACACTATTTTTGTTAATTTTCTTTGATATTGACCTAATCTTTTGACAAGAAGGTAAACATTTGTGATGAATGTCCCCCGATTACTCAGCTAGATCACATTTTTAACTGGCTACTAGTTCTATTCATAACTCAAAGGCCAGCAGAATGGTTATTTGTTATGACAATATTTTCACATTTTATAATGCCCACCTCATTTCTTCTAGCTAATCCTCCTCATGGAAAGACACTAACGATGCTATCTATTCAATTGACCTAAAATTATAAACGTATGTATCAAATTTCCTAAGGTGAATGAACTAATGTCATATCCTAATTAACATGCATATTTAACCAAAGATACCTAGAACACGAATTTCACAAGCTAATAAATCTTTACAGCTTTCAAGACTATGTTCAAAGCTAAATTGATTCCATTAAGTCCTAGCCTTTGACACATTCACTCGATTCACACCATAAAATCCTAGGTAAATACTAACATACAATATACAAAATTCACACTCAATATAAAAACAACAATACAAACTTCCCCATATTTGGACAACACATTGTTCTCAATATGAGGAAAACAAATAACACGTAAGGTGGCAATAGAACAAAATGATAAGAAAGTCCTAAGAACAAAAGGAGAAGAGCATGGTTTGAGCATAAAACCTGTCATGGTGATTGAGGTGGTGATGGTGATGGTGTCGGGGGTGGGATCTCCATATCTTAAGCAGTATGGTATTTGTAAATTCCTAGGATATCTCGAAGTTGTCTTCTTTGCTCCTTTGCTATCTCCTTTAACACCTTGGCATTGTCTAAAATTGATTTGTTAGTGTTTGAAATTGTGTCAAGCACCTTTTCCCATCTAAATGTCTCTTCTTCTCTAGATTCTTCATTCTCCTCAATTTGTTATTATGGTGGTGCTAAGCTAAAACCAACCTATTCTCCCCTATTCTTGATATGTGATTTTGCACTAATATCTCAAAGTTCCATATTATGGGACTTCAAGATCTCAACTCTCGTCAAATGACAAGTGTTAAGAAACTCAAGAAAATGCAAAGATATTCCATCGTAGTTAACACCATAATAATCCGCAATAGTGGTAAACAAGCACCTCATGCCAAGATTATTGCTTCTCTTTTTTCAAAGGAGCAAGGATTATGTTAAGAATGTGAATGGATTTGCAAACTTGGACACTATTATCTATGCACCATAAAATGAATGGCTCCTTCATCGAACACTCTTTTCTTTCACTTTTATTAAAAAATGTAATAGCCAGTTTCCAAAACTTACCGAGGGTTAGAATGTTATACTTTTGAGTGATATCATTTTATAATTTGTGAGGTGCATTTCATTCACATGCATAACATGAGCATATACAAACATAAGTGTTGATTTAGAAAACATTGCAAACACTATATGTGCACTCAATTGACATATTTTGGGGTATGAAAGGTTTAAAATGATTATGATATGATTTTGTATTGTTTATGTCTTGAATTTTGGTTGGATGGCTTATAATTAGTAATTTGGAATTGATTGTTATAATTAGGAAATTGATGAATTATTATGTACATTTAGTCTAGGAAAAATGTCAAGTGGCAAGATAAGTTGACATATGGATATTTAGAATGAATAGGCCTGTAAGATAAGTGACATATGGTATCAAAATTTAATGACAAATGACTTGGAGAATTGAGTGAAAAATAGCCTAGGATTTTGTTGACATTTGGCAACTTATATAGAGGAAAAGTGGATTGCATGCATATATGATAAATGTCATTATAAAATAGTGACACTTAGAACCTAATGAATTAAGATAAAGTAGAAATTGTTTCTGTTGCCTTTTTTCTTCTCTTTCCCTCTTACCACCAAAACACACACACACCCTTACAGCTTCTAAATTTTCGCTTCAATTTTGTTCATCACCCCTCAAAATCTTTACAAAATTTTGCATTAAGAAAGCTATATTATGCTGGTTTCTTCTTGTTGCTGAAAAAACATTCTAGTACTTCTATCTTGTTCTTGGAATTGTGCTTGCATACATGAAAAGCTAGGTTAGCTTGATAATTGAGGAGGCAATTAAGCCGATCAAGTAAGTTAAAGACTGATCACTTGTGATATATGTTAATAGAACTTAATGATGACTGAAATGGGGATGGATTGATCGTGATATTGGTGTTAAATGAGTGCTAAAAAATTATGCATTAATGGTAGTTTATGTTCTGTTTAGCATGTATGAAAAGCAATACTTTATGTGCTATTAAATGAATGATTTTGGGTTGGAAATTGAGATGAAATTGATAAGGAATTGAGGTATAATTCAGGAATAATTGAGGTATAATTAATGAATTGTTATGAAGGTGTTTTGAATTTTATATGAAAGTGTTTTGTTTTGAATTTGGAAAAAAAATTGGGGATGTTAGTGTATATGTAAGAATGATTATTAGTGACATAAATTAATAGAATTTTGAGAGCTTTAATGAAACAAAGATGGAAGCTATATTAACATGAATTGAAGTACCTTTTGAGAGTATCAATTTTGGAAAATTTGAAGTGCTAATGATGATCTTAAGTAGATGAAATTCATAGAGAATTCAGAGAAACTGGATTGTAACATCCCATTTCCCGGTATATTTGTTAATAAATGTGATTGTTATGAAAAGTCTGACTTCTGTGTATAAAAAAATTGTGTTGGAGAGGGTCATTTTGGTTTTCCGATTTTTAGTGAATTTTAGAAATTTTTCTGGAAATTTTCGGGGTAATTTTTGGACTAGGAAAAATGCCAAGTGGCAGAATAATGATTTATCGGTAGCAAAAATGACTGTCCAATGGCACTGAAAATTTAGATACATGAATTTAGGAATTATTAATTTGAGCC
>JAOTAY010038580.1:0-22623 GCA_025629805.1 Erythroxylum baracoense
TAATCCATTCCAAAAACCATCACACAAACCACATTAACATTAAACATAACATTTTACACAATCATATGAAAGTCTCTACAACTCTTCAACTGTTGTAACAGAGTTTCTGCAACCCTCCATAATATAAATCCCAAAAACCACATAAATAGAAAATGTAAAACACCATCATGGATGCTTATGCTTGAAATGAATCTAAATACCAATAATTTCTAAACTACCTAGATAAGTTACAGATGACAAAAATCCTTGGAGTCTGCCGAAGTTTTGCACAGATTATTGTTGATCTACTTTTTCTTCACCTGAGGAGTGGAAAAATAGTAGGGTGGGCTAGGAAACTCAGTGGCTAATACGTTTATAGCTAGTGATAATGAATATATATATATATATATCTATATATAAATCACTTACTAAACTTAACAATCAGATTTAAAATTTAAGACTTTCATACATATTTAAACATATCACCACATAATCCAGCACATATTTTTCATTCAATCATCACAAAATATCATTCAAGTATTTTTCATATCCAACAATTCAGGATGCAATGCACAATAAAATGGCTTGAGGATTCCACAGAACAAAACGGAGAAACTGAAGTTTACACCGTGAAAGAAACGAGTCCACTTTTCGGATCTCGTGTGCCACAAGCGGGCAGCCGGGAGAAGGCTTTATGTCAACGTTCATGTGACTATGAAACGGTTCCACTCTTGCCCAAACACAATTAATTTTCATGCTCAATTTAATCAATCATAAATTCGTATTCTCATACTTTTCTTCTTTCTATTTAAATCAAAATGCCATGATATAAATCCAAGGCATAGTATGATCATACTCACAATTCAATCATATCAAAATGTCATACATCTTTCATTGCATAACATCGAACACATTATAATGCACTTTCCACATCAACGCAATTCACAATTTAGCAATTAAAGTGTATACACACTTATAGGCACATTGCCCATTTAATACACAATAACCATAAATATTTTACCCACATTCATAATGAATCAAGACAAACGTTTATACATTTTTCCCACATTCACAATTAATCAAAACAAACATTTATAGCATTCATAAATTTGTCCCACATTCACAATGAATCAAAACAAACATTTATAGCATTCATACACACAAATATTTTTCTCATCATTCACAAAACTATAAACATATTACCCACCTTATAACTCTTGAAAATCTAAACTCAATTGTGCCCTTCTTCTTGCTCTTGGGTAGGTTGTTCTTGATTTTCTAACACAACCAAAAATTCTCATTCAATTCCAGTTTAAATGGAAATCTCCCAAATTTCCATAATCACAACAAAATGAAATTAACACAAATTAAGCTCAAACGTAACTTAACCATAGTCCATCTAGGTTAAAAAACCTAAAACCTAGCTTAGAAATCCAAAATCAAATTGGTTTCATCTTCCGCTTTTTTCATCCTTCATTCCCAACACAAAAACCCATTTTCTTCTCTAATCCCTTTTGATTTTCTAACAAAACAAGAAGAAAGATGAAGAAAATTACCTTAACTAGCCCAAATCTTTTCCTTCTTCTTCTTTCTCCTAGCTTCCACGATTTTCCTTCTCTTTTCTTTTCTTCCTTCACGTTTTTTTCTCTCTTCTTTCTCTCTTCTCACGACTCTCTCCTTTCTTTCTTATTCAAGACCACTCTTTGTCTTGGTCTTCCAAGTTTACCCTTCATTTAACTTTTCCTTCCCATTTTACCCCTTCTTTTGTCCTTTATGTCTAATACACTAACTACTTCTAACATTTCTATTCTAACTTCTAATTTCTACTTAAGCTTACTAAATTAATGACTATAATGACTA
Source organism: Erythroxylum baracoense (assembly GCA_025629805.1). Classification (NCBI taxonomy): domain Eukaryota; kingdom Viridiplantae; phylum Streptophyta; class Magnoliopsida; order Malpighiales; family Erythroxylaceae; genus Erythroxylum; species Erythroxylum baracoense. The sequence continues at coordinate 1,840 of JAOTAY010038580.1, forward strand.
AATGTTCAGAAAATAAATCAATGCATGCATAAATAAATTAAAAACAAAAAATAATAATAATAAGAAAAAAATTTAGGGTCCACAAAATATTTAAAAAGCCTTCAGATTAAATTCTGATTACTAACAATATTAGTATTAGAGCACTATCGATTATTAGCTGAGGAGTATTTTTTAAAATTTTAGTTTTGAGATCCACCACAATCTAACATAGACTTTTTAAATAGAGGTGAGTTCCACCTCCAACTAGCTATGTTTTGAGGATATAATCGTTTAACTAGAAGTGGGCTACGTTTTTAGTCAGCTTATAAAGAGAAGGAGAGCTACGTCTTGTTAAATCTAGCGCTCCTCCCTTAGCTTTAATTGCTCATTAACTAGCTTATGTGCTTTGTTATAGAGTTCGATGGTGTCACCCTAGTTGGGATTGGGACAAAGAGCTACTTCATAATCACAAATGGTGGAGATGGAGTTGCCTATATAGAGTCGTGAAATGTTGCTAAAAAATGTAGCAACTACATGTCTGGCTTGAAAGCTATGGCTCTTGAAAGCCCTTCTACACCTTCAACTTCCCTATGGTCATCCATTAAAGTTGAAATAACATCATATCAGCTTCAATAGTGCAAAGTTTCTCCATATGAAACTCTAAACCCCAAAATTGAAAGCATGGTCCTAAATCCTAATACCTATGACCTATAATTTATAACATACTTATAACCTAAATCTTAAACTTAAATCCTAGACACTAAACCCTTTATAATAACCTAAGACCTATAACTTATAACCTATATCCTATATAACCTATAACCTTAAACTTTAATCCTAAACACTAAACCCTAATCCTAATACCTAAGACCTATAACCTATAGCCTACAATCTACATCCTAAACCTAAACCTTAAACTTTATCCTAAACACTAAATCCTAAAATCTAAGACCTAAACTCTAAAACCTAAACCCTAGTCCCTAAACATAAATCCTATATCATATATCCTATATCTTAAATCCTAAATCCTAATATCTAAATCCTAAGACCTAAATTGTAAAACCGAAACCTTAAAACTCTAACCCTAAACTTAAAAATAAACCCCAATAGTAACTACATGCGTTAAGGAATGTAATTACTAAGAATTAATATTTCTTTACCAAGCAAGACAAAAAATGGTTACCTTTATACCATCTCTACTAAAACCACCAAATCCAACCATCATCATCATCAACAGAGTCGTCTTCTATGAAAAACTGTAGGTATAAATAATTACAATATTGAAGCAAAGGTTTTGTATGCAGTAAAATGTTATAGTTACACTTATCAAAATTAGATCCAAATAATACGTGACTAAAGAAGTCCACAGAAGCTATTTTTGCAGCAAAAAATAATATAATCAACATAAAAAAGAGACAATAATGTAATATGAACTAACCTCGTCATGTGCTATCCCTCGATCAGTAGTTAAGCATATGAGGCAGGATCCTCACATCTTTTAGATAAATTTTTAGTAATTATTGTTGGAACACCTACAATTGTACTTACAACATCTCCAATTGTGCTCCATATTGTCAAATCAAAAAAGAAATAAAAATTTATGAACTTCAAAAATTAGAGATTTTACCAGGTACAAGCATGCATTACGATAAAAAAAAGGTAAAAGATATTAACAAGTTAAGATAGCACATAATCATACAAAAATATTATTTGCGACATGCTTTATAAATTATTGGGTGGACTTAACAAATACAACCAAATCATAAACCTTAAACTAAAACTTAAATACTAAACATTAAATCCTAAAACGTAAAAAACCTAAAATCTAAACTCTGAACCCTAAACCCTAAAACCTAAACCATGCATTAGATTTTTTTTTTGAAGAAAGTAACATTTATATTAATAAAGAGGGAAAAGGTTCAATATGTACAATCAATCAAGAGAAACAAGGTCACAGGCGACCCTCAACAGAAAAACAATCATATGAAATGGCCACAGGAGGCCCTCAACAAAACAATACAAACAACATATCTATGGGGGTAGTTTCCAGATATGTCGCTGGAGGACGGGTATCTGGAAACGAGACTCAAGACTGAGAAGCCGAGAACGGATAACCTCTGAGATGTCCTGCACAATGTCGGTGGCCGATCTGTGTCGTCTGCTAAAAATACGGTTATTGCTCTCATACCATAGAAAGTAAACAGTGGCTGAGAGGACTAACCGTAAGACTAGGTGTCTGAAATCCTTCCTCCGTCGTAGGTGGGTGGAAGCCCAATGTAGGAGGGATATCTAAGAAGTCGAAGGCCAAGCAGTGGAGGTCTTCGTAGAGAGAACCCCAAACCCGGGATGAAAATCTGCACTGAAAGAAAAGGTGGTCATGCGTCTCTAGAGAAGAATCACACAGAACACAGGCTGAGGAAGACAGAACAACAAACATCTGAAGCCTGTCCATAGTCCAGAGGCGGCCCTGTGAGGCTAACTAGAGAATAAAGGAGTGCCGAGGAATATGCTCTGAATACCACAATAAGTGATGAATCGGATCCACTGAGTGTCGAGCTCGGAGAAGGTGCCATGCAGAGTCAACAGTGAAAACCCCGGATGAATGGTCTTTCCAAACCCAACTATCGGTCTGCTGGATACGAGGCCGAAAGCTGATAGAGTGACATACCTGCTGTAGCTCACTACACCCCTCAGGGAAAGCCCAATCCCCTGAATCGATAATCTCCGAGACCCTAGCATCCCAAGAGAGCCTAGTAGATGTGAGAACCTGAAAAGGAAAACGGTCATGCAGTGGTCTCGGATCCAGTAGCCAATAGTCCTGCCATATAGAGGTATCTCGTCCATCTCCAATACATGCTACAATAAGTCCCCTACACCAGTCCCGACTCAACAGAATCTTCCTCCATACCCAGGAGGAGCTAGACGGGACCTTGATATGTCAGAGAGATCTACCCCTGAGCAGTACAGCATGTGCCCATATGGTCCATAGAGAAGATCGATCTGCGAATAGTCGCCACACATACTTAAGTGTGGCTGCCCTATTCCAATCTCTAACTCGCTTAACTCCTAAGCCACCCTCCTGCCTCGGAAAGCAGACTGACTCCCAAGCCACCTTTGCCCCAGTATGGGACAATGAAGTACCTCTCTATAGGAAAGCTGACAGTATGCTCTCAATACGTCGAGTAATGCTAGCTAGCAGAATGAACATACCTGACCAATAAACCTGTATAGAGAAGAGAACAGATCTGATCAACTGTAAACGACCCGTGTAAGTGAGAGAAGCAGAAGTCTATAACCGGATCCGAGAAAGTATCTGCTCGATCAGAGGAAGACAATCAAAGTATCGTAACCTCGTAGTGATAAGAGGGACGCCCAGGTACCGAATCGGGAGGGAACCAATCTGAAACCCCAATACCCTCTGAAGAGAAGAAGAATCAGCCTCGGAGATCCTTGAAAAGAAAACCCGACTTTTGGCCGAGTTCATACCTAATCCAAAAACCCTCTTAAAATCTGCCAGAGCCTGCCGAATAAGCGCAATAGAAGCTGCATCTGCTCTGCTGAAAATCATCAAATCATCCGCAAAACAAAGATGAGTGAGAGAAATCTGCTGGCACCGTCAATGATAACGGTAGCCCGGGGCTGCAGTGACCTCTCTCAGTATCCCATCTAAACCCTCCATCGCCAGTACAAATAAATAAGGAGAAAGGGGGTCCCCCTGTCGCACCCCCTGGGTAGCAGAAAAATATCCTTGAAGTGCACCGTTAAGTGCAACAGAGAAATATGCTGATCTGAGACAAGCCTCAATCCAACTAATCATACAATCAGGAACATCGATAGTCCTCAAACACAATAGAATGAACTCCCAGCTGACTGTATCAAAAGCCTTACGAATATCAACCTTGAGTGCGCACCGTGGTGGCGAGCGATCAAGGTGATAATCTTAAACCCTAAATCCTAAACCTTAAACCTTAAACCCTAATCGGCTTTCCTAGTTCGTAATGTTACTGCCCAACTGCATTTAGAGATTGTATTATAGGTTATTCGGTAGTTAAGTTTAATTAACAATTGTATCTTGATTAAACACTACCTAAGGGAAAATTCGAGTTAATTATTAACCCACGACTAATAGTTGCTAGGAGAGGTTTGAGAACAACAAATCAATGAAATATGTTTAATTAGGGTGTAGGTCGAGATTGAACCAAAGAACCATGTCTCTACCGAATTTCCCACTTTTATCATTTTTTGAATGTTTTCTTTCATTTGTTTTTATTAGTCTAGTCTTATTTTATTTTCTTATTTCTAAAACCAAAACCCCCTAAACCTAAACATCGATTAAATTCATTTCAACAACTTTACACACATTTTTTGTAGGATCAACCTAGACTCACCACTACTATAGCAGTAGTCTAGTTTTTATTTTAAAGAGCGTTACAACGTGTTATCAATGTTGGCAGTAATTTTTTCTTTAACTCTTACTCTCAATCCTATAACCAAGATTGAACTGATCAACTTAACTTTGGTGATGAATGAGATAACCATCAGAATTACTTCCATAACAATTTGTAGGATGCACAGTAATTCTCGTACGGACTAGAAGTTTTTTATCACAATTTAGGTACATCTATGGAGGAATTGATTAATGTTATGATTGATAATACTTTACAATTCCAACAGGATGTACAACAATAATTCCAGCAGTTCCAACAGGATATACAGCAACAACTTCAACAGGGTACACAACAACTCCAATAAGATACAGCGTCTAGACTCCATAATGTAGCAAGCCAAATGGGTAAGATGATAACGAGGCTCGACTACCTAGAATAAAAAATGGAAGAGGAGTAATCAAATTAACCTGAGGTAAACCCAATAGATGTTAATATGGAAACCTTACAGAGTGATAAGGAGCTTGAGAATTTTGAGAGCAATAGTCAAGGAATTGCTTGTGTCAAAGAAGCTGAGAAGGAGCTTGAAGCTGAATATGATACATCTTTTGGCTCGGAGGCAAGTACTGAGTTTGTAATTACTTTCGAGACTAACCCTTCACCTTTACCTAATAGGCTGGAAAAATTAAAAGAAGAAGAAAAAGGCGAAGGGTCATTCAAATTATTTCAAGAGAGCGAGGACTCAACAGAGATGAAGAATTTAAAGATGGAGAAGACACTGGAGGTGAATGATTATCAACCAAGGCCCTATATGGAAGAACCTGATGTGGAGGAACTACATATGCTGCAAGAAGATCATAATTTTGTCATGTGAGGAAACATGGAGTCGAGCCAGTGACCTTAAACCAAGGGGCCTTTTAGGAGGCAACCTGAGGGAAGTAAATTTCTTTTCTTTGCATTTCCACATTAATTTTTATTTACATGTGCGTTTCTATGTTAGTTTGTTTCTTGCTTGTTTTTAAGTTTTCAATAAAAATGAGAGAAAGAATAAAACAAATGAAATAAACATTTTCTCTTTTTTTATTGCTCCTAGGACTATATGATCATAATTAGAGTGTGAATTGACTAAAGAACTTCATAGCAACTTTAGCATGTGCTTTTACTCTCGTGATCGGTCAATGTGCAATATATTTAGAAGAGTAATGACTAGTGGTAGACAAAGTCGATGAGATTTTAAGCCTTATTTGTCTGACACATTCATATCAGTCTCATTGTCTTTTAATAATGTGTGACCTTCATGACATGTATATCCTGATTTTGCCTTGAATTTTTATTCGAGGCCAAATTTTTATCACATGCGTTAACATGGATTTGATTAGGCATTCTTTGCTATTCCAAACTACATTTGCCAAATAGCCTACCCATTATATGATTTTGCTTTTTTATAAGCACCCTTGAGCTTTATTTGCCTTTTCTTTATGTATTAGCCATATTACAAACTTTAACTTAACTAAATGTCCTTCCCAAGCCTTAAAGCTACTAAAACATTTGTTGATTGTTGATTTTATAGATATATAAAATTCTAAGTGTGGGGGTGTACATATATGTGAATTGGCTATAATGTAGTTTCTTTTAATGTTTATAATGACAGGGAAAAAAAGAAAGAAAAATGTTTATTAAATCAAGGATGAATTGCATATTTGGTTTACAAGATTATTCGTATTTAATGCATCCTCCTAAAGTTGTATTGAATGGTTGAGTATGTTGAATATGAGGTAGATGTTGACTTAGAAGAGTCACTTTTTATGGTTTCAATGTATTGTCATCAATTGTATGAGTGATCCCTTCGGATTGGTATATAATTCATATGATTTTTGTATGAGAACTCGAGTTTGAGTTGTGAAACTTGTTTTTGCATTTATCATAGTTGATGTACACAGTTGAAAGTGAATGTCGATTTTTACACGTGATAGTATATTGAGTGTTACTTTTTTTCACTAGCTTTAATGACTTTCATGCTACTTGACCCAAATACATCTCACCTTATCTTTGCCCATATTACAACCTTAGAAATTCCTTTAATCCATGATTTTACATGTGAATTTTAGTGGTGGAGAAATGAAATGATATGCAAAGTTGTGGATTGTCATGATAATGAATGGTATTGAGTGTACCCATAGATATATTTTAGTTAAACACATTTTTCAAGTCTACCATTATATTGCTCAATTTTTTAGGATGATGAATATTGATTGATCATACGTAAAAACTTGAAATGTTAAGTTCTTGCAATGTTTTTGAAAGTCATTTGTCTTTTCTTATGATTATATATTATTAGAATATATAGGAATTGAGTAAATGTATTTAGGTCTTTGAACTTAATTTTGATGTTTTGCCCGAGAATGGCCAAAAGCTAAGTATGGGGGAAATTGATAGGTGTTTAACTGATTTTTTAATTATTTCATAACACTTAGTGATTAAGGACAATAAATTGCTTAAGATGCTCACTTTGACTTGTATATGATTTTAGGCACACTTCGGAAGAAAAGAAGTTAAATTGTGTCGAAAGCATGAAATTTGAGCCATTTTTCAAAGATTAATTTTCACTTGTCTTTATAAAGCAAGAAGAAGAAAATTAAAAGATAAGAAGAAGACGAGAAAAATAAAAACACAAAGAAGATATGGCTCTCCAATTGCCCATCGGCGAGAGAAGGTTGCAGTCGGTGGCAAGGGGCGTTGCTCCTAGACTACAGCAGTTCACGCAGTGACCCTGGGCTATTCGGGTGAGGATGGCTAATGGTTTGTTGAGGAGGTGTGGCAGCAGCTACATCTCTGAGTGGATCTCCTTCACCAGTGGCAGCTATGGGTTAATTATGAGGTTATGGTGTTATTTTTTGTGGTGAATGTGTTAAGGGTGTGAGGTTTTTCGCAGGTACGATGGTGTTAGGGTGTGGCTGTTTTGAGGGCAGCGGTGGATGGAGATCTAACAATTTCCATTAGATTTTGTGGGTTGTGTAGTGATTCAATCAGAAAATAAAGTAGTGGGTTGTGTAGATCTGGAAATGGTGAGTTGATTGGTGTGGTTTCTGCTTGAAGGTGATGGCTGGATGAATTTTCAACCACTGTAGTGATGACAGAGGCGCCGACGCTGGCGACAGAGGCAGTGGTGGTGGTGGCTGGCACAACAACAGTTAGGTGGTTAACGGTCGCCGGAGTTCAGGACTTCTTTTACCGGGACATATTGGCAAATTTGAGTTAAGAGAAAAAAATTTTCCCTCCCTCCCTAAACCCTAAACTTTTTTTTGGAAGAGAAATAAAAAAATATATTAATAAAAGGGAAGGTTTCAATACAAGAAAGAAACAAAGAGGCCAAAGGAGTTTCCAGATATGTCGTTGAAGGATATGTATCTGAAAATGAGACTCGAGGCCTAGAAGCCAAGAACGGATAAGCCCAGTCATGTCCTCTACAATGTCTATGGGAGATTGGTGTTGTCTGCTGAAAATGCAGTTATTCCTCGTATACCAAAGAGAGTAAACAATGGCAAAGAGAACTAGCCGCAAAAGTATATGAATGAATTCCTTCCGCCGAAGAAGATGGGTGGAAGCCCACTAAAGGAGGGGAAACTAAGAAGTAGAAGGCCAAGCAAAGGAAGTTTTTGTTGAGAGAGAGCCCCAAACTAATGAAGAGAACCTGCACTGAAAAAAAGGTGATCGTGTGTCTCTAGAGAGTAGCCGCATAATATACGAGTCGAAGAAGACAAAACACTAAACTTCTGGAACCTGTCCATAATCCGGAGGCACCCATGTGATGCTAACTAGAGGATAAAAGAGTGTCGTGGAATATACTCTAGAAATCACAGTAGATGGTGGATTGGATCCACTGGTCATCGAGCTCGGAGAATGTTCCATGCAGAATCAACAGAAAAAGCTCCGAATGAGTGGCCCTTCCAAGCCTAACTATTGGACTGCTGAACATAAGGTCTAAAGCAGATAGAATCCCATACCTGCTGCAACTCAGTGCTCCCCTCAGGAAAAGTCAACTCATTGGAATGTATAATCTTCGAGACCCAGGCATCCCAAGAGAGCCTAACAGAAGAGAGAACTCGGAATAAAAAACTGTCACACAATGGCCCTTGATCCGGTAACCAGTAATACTGCCATAAGGAGGTATCTAGCCACCACCAATACAAGCAATGATAAGTCCTCTGTACCACTCTTGGCTTAACAAAATCTTCCAACAAACCCAAGAAGAGCTCAACAAGACTCGAATATGGTAAAAAGATCTACCCCTCAGTAAAACAGTATGTACTCATATGGTCTATATAGAAGATTTGTTAGTGAATAGTCGCCACACATACTTAACTATTGTAGCCCTATTCCAATAACTCTCAGACTACCCTCTTGTCTCAAAAAATAGACTGACTCCTATGCCACCTTAGCCCCGGTATGGGACAGTGAACTACCTCTCCAATGAAAAGCTGACAAAATGCTCTCAATACGTCAAGTAATGCTAACGGGCAGAATAAACATACCTGACCAGTAAACCTGTATAGAGAAAAGACAGATCTAATCAGCTACAAACGACTAGCATAAGTAAAAGACGTTGAAGTCCACAAACAGATCCGAGAAAGAATCCTCTCCACCAAAGGAAGGAAATCTGAGTATCTTCATCGTGTAGTGATAAGAGGGATGCCTAGATAATGAATCGGAAGGGAACCAAACTAAAACGCAAGTACTCTTTGTAAAGAAGAAAACTCAGCCTCAGAAATTCCTGAGAAGAAAACTCAGCTCTTGGTCGAGTTCATAGCCAATCCTGAAACCCTCTCAAAATCTATCGGAGCCTGTTGAATAATCTTAATAGAAGCTAAATTTGCCCTCCTGAAAATCATTAAATCATCTGCAAAGCAAAAATGAGTGAGAGAAGTCTGTCTATACCGCCAATGATAATGGTAGCTCTGTAATGCAGTGTACCATTAAGTGCTACAGAGAAATGTGCATATCTGAGACATGTCTCAATCCAACTAATCATGCAGTTGGGAACACCAACAGTTCTCAATCCCAGTAAAATAAACTCCTAACTGACTATATCGAAGGCCTTACAAATATCAACCTTGAGAGCACACCGTAATGGTGAGCGATCAAGATGATAATCATGCATTAGCTCCTAAGTAAGAAAACTAGCATCCGTAATCAATAGCCCCAGAACAAAAGTCATCTGAGCTCTCCTAATCACCTCTAGTAAAATAACTTTAAACTGATTTGCAATGACCTTTGAGATGCATTTATAAAGGACATTGCAGTAAGAGATCAGTCTGAAGTCATTCAGTATCTATGGGCTCTCCACCTTGGGAACCAAAGTGATCATAATGGAGTGAACGCAATGAGATATAGCTGAAGTAGAGAAAAATTATCGCATTGTCGCCCTGAAGTCTGCTCCAATAATGTCCCGAAACCTTTTATAGAAAAAAGAGGTGTAATCATTCGGCCCTGGAGCCTTATCCTCTGGGATGGAAAATAAAGCAGTACGTATCTCCTCATTTGAAACAAGGCTTGCTAAAGACTGAACCATATCCTCTAGGATACGCTGAGTAAAGAATCTAGTAGTATCAACTGAAAATAATCCACTACCATCTTTCCTAGTGCTCCCTGATCTGTGATAAAAGTGTCTATCTCATCATGTAAACCATGCAACCTACCTCTGACCTATCTTTAAATCAAGGATTTGTAAAAGAATATAGTGTTTTGGTCACCTAGAGTAAGCCATTGAACCTGGGATCTCTGTTAATAGACTAACTCCTCATCTTGGATCAACTGGGACTACTGGCAAACAAGGTCGTGCCCAACAATACCTAAATCTGATGAGAGTGGGGAAGCATCCAAGGCAGCCTAAGCTATAATCTACTAGGCCCGTGCCTCCCTAACTCTATTAGAAATGTGGTTGTTGTCTCAAAAGTGTGAGGACTTTAGTCCTTGCTATAGCAAACCTAGTCAGAGAGTCAAATAAAACATTGAATCCCCTCTCACAGGTATATCCTAAACCCTCCTAACAATCTCCGAAAAATTGGTGTGTTCAAACCAACATTTCATAAACTTGAAAGGAGTAGGAGGCTGACGTCTCGGAACTCCAATCTGAACCACCATAGCATTATGATCAGAGATGTCTCTTGGTAGAAACTTTGTAAAGGTACTAGGCTAGGAGAAAAACTATGCAAAGTTGTCAAAACTCCAATCCAAATGCTAAAGAATAGTACACTATCCTTCTTGACCATTATGCCAAATGTATCGCAAACCCTTGTACGGAATCTGTAACAGCTCTACATCATGTAAGCACTGCCCAAAGTCATCCATAAGACTGTACCATCCAATATCCCCCCAACTCTATCAGAGTGACTCAAAATGGCATTAAAATATCCCAAAACTAACTAAGGCATACAAGTGAATCGCTCAGCCTACACGTGAAGAAAATACCAGAGATCTCGTCTAGTACCCGGATCAGTGGAAATATAAATTACTGTTAGGCCAAATGTAGTACCCTTCATTCTCTGAGTCACCTCACAACTAACACCTTGCAAAGTGAACACTAGAATCTAAATCGTGAACGAACCTAGATCCCAACATAATAAGGTACGACAAGCCATCTCCTCAGTCCCATTACTCAAATAATCCTAACCCCCATAAGTAATAGCAACTACACGCAGAAGATTTAAAGAAGCAACCTTAGTCTCCAAAAGTCTAACCAAACTAAGGTCATACCATGAAATCCAATCCCTGACCGTTCTCTGAGTATTGGAACCATTGAGGCACCTAATATTCCAACTTCCTATCATAGGAAATCGAAGATAAAAATAGCCAAAGAATCAACTAAAAGGGGCAGACCCCTCACTCCCTCTACCGACACTCAATCCCAAAAAAACACTTGCTTGAGGAAGCGATGTGGTGTTTGGTGGAAAATACTTGCCAAAAGAGCTGGTAAAATTGGGTCTATGACTGCTACTAGGAATAGATGCTTCTGAGCTAAACAAACAAAGCATCTGATTTGATGAAGCCCTCAAATATGAAGAAATAGCAAGATGAGGCATCTGACAAGGAGTAGCTCAGCCAACTGTAGGAGAATCCACTGATACTCTACAAGTGGGGACTTGGTCTCCACCTGAGTCATAAAACTAGAAGATCGGCCTGAAGCTGGAGGAGTAATCAGGGTCAGGTCCTTAAATCTGGGAGGGTCTCTTGAAATCACCACCTGAATAGGCGGGGAAGCAACAACAGTGGGTATAGGAGCAACCAGAGGCTCGATAGTAGGCTGGGGAATTCGAGGCTCAGCTACAGGTTGGGGAACACATGAATGTCCAAAAACACGGCACGTAGAACATCTCTTAGGTGTCCACTCATACTTCAGTCATATGCAAATCAATCCACCACTCAATCCACAACAAATATCAAGCTCCTGGATGAGATCTAAATCAGCCAAAAGCTCCACATAGATCCTAGCAAAGGAGAGTCGAGTTTAGGCAGAGGTATGCCTATCACAATTAAGTGGTCTCCCGATTCGTTGAGTTAGGAGGCTGAGGCTCCGCTTATTCCATAAAGGGAATGGTAATCTATGTAATCATACCCAAACTGACACTCTAGAGACTTTGGATTTATCAAATACAAAGTGCGGTTGCCACTGCTATAGGAACATAGATTTTCCTCCGAAAATCTATGGGCCTTGATTTAGAATTGACTGTAGAGTTGCCTTTGACTAAAATCAAAATAAGAAGAACCCCGTTCCTATGGAGAGGACATCCTCTAAGTTGAGAGTCTACCAAGCCGCATAGCTAGAGTCTGCATGGCAGGAAAGGGCATGTTGTTCCTAGGGAAAATCCGATTAAATAACGAGTCCATTGGTGCAAGATCTCATCAATGAACTCATCTATTATCACCACCAGGCCATTAGATGGCTTGTAGGTTATGTCTGGGAACTAAAATCTAGTATTGAAATTCATGATACTGACTTTCTCAGCCCAAGAGAAATCAGAAGGTTTTTTCACAATTTTCTACCTAGGTTTTGCATGCATAACATAAGCAGGGGTATCAATGGAATTATGCATATGGTAGTTTTGTAATTACCTGGACCAGGAACAAAATTGGAAATAGCAGTGGGTGCATGGGCATTTTTTGGCTTGTCCTTCTTTGCCCTAGTTTCATCGCCAATGCCCTCTTCAATACCAGTCGTATGTGTCCCTTCCTTTCCACCAGATATGGAGAGATGGCGGTGTAACTGAGCATTCAGCAGTGGCTAGGCCTTTTCCAATGGTGCAGAGTGGGCTAGCAGCGGTGGAGCACACTCCACACTCGTGTTTCTTAGCAGTGACGGTGCATTCGGCAATGGCAATGGAGCACACCGCTGTGTCACCGCACCTACTTCGTTGTCACCAAACACGCCTTCTTCACTGATGGCTTAGCTAGACTTCAACGAAACTCACCTAGGTTGTGGATTATTTACAGTAGGCTCAACGGTGAAGGAGGACAGACAACAACAATTAGAGAAAGCACGTTGACGGTGGTGAGATTTTCGAACCTTATTTATGTGTTATTGCGTAATCGATTGATAAAACTAGTTACGGGGTTTGTAGATCGGGAAAATTTGAATCTTGTGGTGGTCTTTGAGTTAGAATCCGAATGTCGGTGATATCGTCAATTACTGTAAAGGCAGCAGTGGCAACGGTGACGGTAATAGGCCGGCAACTAACAATGGTCACTTGGCGGTTTGTGGCTGTCGAAGTTGACTGTTTTTTGGGGGCCTATTGAGAAAACAAAGTTGAGAGAAAATTTTCTTTTCCATGAACCTTTCTTAAACCCTAAAACCCTAAACCCTAAACCCTAAACCCTAAACCCTAAACCCTAACCCTAAACTCTAAACCTTAAAACCCAAAACCCAAAACCCAAACCCCTAATCGTTTTCCTAATTCGTAATGCTACTGCCCAATTGAATCTAGAGATTGTATTATAGGTTATTCGGTAGTTAAGTTTAATTAACAATCTTATCTTAATTAAACACCACCTAAGGGAAAATTCAAGTTAATTATTAACCCACGACTAATAGTTGCTAGGAGAGGTTTGAGAACAACAAATCAATGAAATATGTTTAATTAGGGTGTAGGCTAAGATTGAACCAAAAAATCGGGTCCTTACTGAATTTTCCACTTTTATCATTTTTCTCATGTTTTCTTTCATCTATTTTTATTAGTCTAGTTTTATTTTATTTTCTTATTTATAAAACAAAAACCCCCTAAACCACATCAATTAAATTCATTTCAACAACTTTACACACACTCTTTGTGGGATTGACCTAGACTCACCACTGTTATAGTAGTAGTCTAGTTTTTATTTTGAATAGCATTATGAAGCGCTATCAATTTTGGCACTAATTTTTTCTTTAACTCTTACTCTCAATCCTATAACCAAGATTGGACTGATCAACCTAACTTTGGTTATGGGTGGGATAACCATCAGAATTACTTCCACAACAGTTTGCAAGATGCACAGCAGTTCCTATACAAACCAGAAGTTTCTTATCACGATTCAGGTACACCTCTGGAGGAATTGATTAATGTTATGATTGCTAATACTTTACAATTCCAACAGGATGTACAACAACAATTCTAGCAGTTCCAACAGGATATACAGCAACAACTTCAACAGGGTATACAACAACTCCGACAAGATACAACATCTAGACTCCGCAATGTGGCAAGCCAAATGGGTAAGATGACAGCGAGGATCGACTATCTAGAATCATAAATGGAAGAGGAGCAATCATATCAACTCGAGGTATACCCAATGGACGTTAGTGAAAAAACCTTACAAAGTGATGAAGAGCTTAAGAATTTTGAGAGCAATAGTCAAGGAATTGCTTGTGTTAAAAAAGTTGAGGAGGAGTGTGAAGCAGAATATGATACATAATTTGGCTCAAAGGTAAGTACTGAGTTTGTAATTATTTTCGAGACTAACCCTTCACTTTTACCTAGCAGGTTGGAAGAATTAAATGAAGAAGAAAAAGGAGAAGAGTCATTCGAATTATTTCAAAAGAGCAAGGACTCAGCAGAGATGAAGAATCTGAAGATAGGGAAGACGTTAGAGGTGAATGATTATCAACCAAGGCCTTATATGGAAGAACCTAATATGGAGGAACCGCATATGCTACATAAAGATCATAATTTGGTCACGTGAGGAAACGTGGAGTCGAGCCAACGACCCTAAACGAAGGCGTTTCTTGGGAGGCAACCCAAGGGAAGTAAATTTCTTTTCTTTACATTTCCACATTGCTTTTTATTTACATGTGCGTTTCTATGTTAGTTTGTTTCTTACTTGTTTTAAGTTTTCAATAAAAATGAGAGAGAATAAAACAAATGAAATAAACATTTTCTCATTTTTTATTACTCTTAGGAATAGCAAATTTAGCATATACTTTTACTCTTGTGATTGGTCAATGTGCATTATCTTTAGAAGAGTGGTGACTAGTGGTAGACAAAGTCGGTGAGATTTTAAGCCTTATTTGACTAGCAAATTCATAACAGTCTCATTGCCTTTTAATAATGTGTGACCTTCATAACATGTACATCCTGATTTTGCCTTGAATTTTTATTCAAGGCTACATTTTTATCACATGCATTAACATGGATATGATTAGGCACTTTTTTCTTTTCCAAACTACATTAGCGAAATAGCCTACCCATTATATGATTTCCTTTTTGATAACCCCCCTTGAGCTTTATTTGCCTTTTCTTTATGTATTAGCCACATTACATACTTTAACTTAACTAAATGTCCTTCTCAAGCCTTAAAGCTATTGAAACATTTGTTAATTGTTGAGTTGGTGGATATACAAAATTCTAAGTGTGGGGGTGTACATATATGTGGATTGGCTATAATGATTGGCATGTTATTTTATGTCTTATCATTGAAATTCTCATGTTAATGTAGTTTCTTTTAATGTTTATTAGAAAAATGAAAAGAAAGAAAGAAAGGAAAAAAAAGAAAGAAAAATGTCTATTATATCAAGAATGAAGTGCATATTTGGTTTGCAAGGTTATTCATATTTAATGCATCCTCCTAAAGTTGTATCGAATGGGTTATTTGAGTATGTTGAATATGAGGTAGATGTTGACTTGGAAGAGTCACTCTTTATGGTTTCAATGTATTATCATCCATTGTATGAGTGATTCCTTCAAATTGGTATATACTTCATATGATTTATGTATGAGAACTCAAGTTTGAGTTGTGAAACTTGTTTTTGCATTTATCATAGTTGATGTACACAATTGTAAGTGAATGTCGATTTTTGCACATGATATTATATTAAGTGTTAGTTTTGATTCGCTAGCTTTAATGACTGTCATGCTACTTGACTCAAATACATCTCACCTTACCTTTGCCCACATTAGAACCTTGGAAAGTCCTTTGATCCATGATTTCGCATGTGAATTTTAGTGTAGAGAAATGAAGTGATATCCAAAGTTATGGATTGTCATGATAATGAATGATATTGAGTGCACCCATGGATATATTTTAATTAAACACATTTTCCAAGCCTATCATTATATTGCTCAATTTTTGAAGATGATGAATATTGATTGATCATGAGGAAAAACTTGAAATGTTAAGTTCTTGCTATGTTTTTTAAAGTCATTTATCTTTGCTTATAATTATATATTCTTGGAACATATAGGAATTGAGTAAATGTTTTTAGGTTTTTGAGCTTAATTTTAATGTTTTGCCCGAGGATAGCCAAAAGCTAAGTATGGGGGAAATTGATAGATGTTAATTGATTATTTAATTATTTCATAACACTTAGTGATTAAGGACAATAAATTGCTTAAGATACTCACTTTGACTCATATGTGATTTTAGGCACACTTCGGAAAAAAGAAGTTAAAGTAAGTCGAAAGCATGATATTTGAGCCATTTTTTAAAGATTAATTTTCACTTGTCTTCATAGAGTAAGAAGAAGAAAATTAAAAGAAAAGAAGAAGACAAGAAAAATAAAAACACAAAGAAGATGAATTAAAGTGGCTCATGGTGGTGCATGTTTCATGCAAAGTTGCAGCACCAACACGATGGATCAAAACGCAAAAGGAAAGTAGTTGGGAAGGAATAGCATGAAACAGCAGTGTAGCAGATGGGAAGCACAGATGGATCTGCATTCCATGCAAATAATGTCTGCGAAACGTAGATGTTTAACAGGTGCTTTGATTTTAGAAAAGGGTGTAAACACTGTGGATGGACCAAAAATTAAATCACTAAATAGAGAATAGTAGCAAAGACGAGAGGAGGTATAGTAGCAAGAGCAGAGAAGGGATTTCGGATGGGTTATTCAACGTGGGGGTTGACACATTTTTTAGGAGAGACCCATAAATGGTAGATATCCCGATACCAGTTCGGAGATGATATCGACGCTGACGACTTGGGTTACGTATATTTCATTATTTTTGTTGTTTCTTTCTCTCATTAGAAATTGGTTGTGTTATCTTATGTTAATTGATTTAGGTTTTGTGTATGGATAATCATATTCTCGTTATTGTTCGGTTATTTGTGTATGAACCCATTGGGTATTGTAAAAACATGATTTTAATGCATTCATTGAATCGTTTATTTACAAACCCATTGCTAGAATTTTGATATAATCCGTAATTGTTATATTTGAAATTCACGTGTAGCGGCGAATGATTTGTGATCATTAGGGACAACATAACCTAGGTTAAATGACGTATCGTATATGGTTATTGCCTTAATTAATCGATTTTCCTAATTATTAATGCTACTACCCAATTGAATATAGAGATCATATCTTAAGTTATTCAGTAATTAGGTTTAATTAAAGATCGTATCTTGATTAAACACTATATAAGAGAAACTTGGGTTAATTATTAACTCAAGATTAATAGTTGCTAGGAGAGATTTAAGAACAACAAATCAGTGAAATAAGTCTAATTAGGGTGTAGGTCGAGATTGGACCAAAGAACTGGTCCCTACCGAATTTCCCACTTTTATCATTTTTCACATGTTTTCTTTCATTTGTTTTTCTTAGTCTAGTTTCTTTTTTTTTCTTATTTCTTAAACCAAAACCCCCTAAACCTAAACATCAATTCATTGCATTTTAACAACTTTACACACACTCTCTGTGGGATTGACCTCGACTCACTACTACTATAATAATAGTCTAGTTTTTATTTTGACTAATGTTACGACATACTGTCAATTGATGATTTATGCAAGTATTAAGCCTTATGGCTTTTGTGGGGCAATGCACTCCTACATGCATACAACACCCATTAAATTACACTGACAAAACTCACCCATTGTCCTTTAAAGAAGTATCAGCAAAAAAAGCACAATTGTATTTTCATATATTAAATTTTGGGTGGTAGAACAAAACGCTCATCTATAGTAGCTTTTTCATTTTCAACTAATTAGCCAATTACCAAACAACTTCATTAGCATTTTGACCTGTCAAATAGCCAAATATAATTAATCAGTCAAAAAAATGGCTAATCCGCCGTTAACCAAACGAGGTCTAAATATTCTCTACCTATATAAATGTTTTACTATGTTTGTGGGCCATAAATAAATGCCCTACTTGTTATGAATTGTGAAAAAGTCTCTCTATTGTCATGATTACTTTCATATGGATTCTCTATGCTAAATTTAAATAAGGATGTGCCTGAAGTACTGCACGTAAGTGTAGAGTAACAAAATATCAGTATATGACTTTTCCAAAATATAGTTTATCCTAATCTTTTGGCAACCTATCTCTTCTAATTTTTTGATAAGTAACTCCTTTGCTGATGGTCATAATCCTTCTTTAACATCAATTTGTTTGCTTAAATAGATAATTTTTAATAGATTATTTCATCAGCATCTTTATTTTTTAATGTTGATCTTAAATTGTCATCACTATTTCAATAGTTTCGTATCTAGTTGGTGTTTGATCTTGATCCCTATAAAAAAAACATCATCCTGCTACAGTGCTCTTTATTTGTGACAATTCTTGAAAAACAAGTACAAGATTAGATCTTTCAAGTTACAGGTGCTATAATTTATGAAAACAATAATAATACTATCAATTGTTATGGTTTCTATTTTCTGGGGTTTTTCATATTCGCACCAAGGAACCAAGATATGTTAGACCTCTTTAACAATCTATTATATATAACTTGTTCTACTAAGGCTATATTTAGTTAGGTGGTTATTAACGAAATTGAATGGAATGTAATATTATTTCATCGTTTAGGAGGAGGGTTTATAATGGAATGAAATAAAATATGATGGAAGAGGAGGGTTTCATATTACATCTTATTCCATTATAAACAGTAAAAATAAGTAACCTCTGATTTAAGAGGTTTAGAATGAAACGTAAAATGATAAACAAGATTTCTCTAGATTACATTATAAATTGTTCTATCAAATAACATTTCACTATATTACATTATGAAACCTTCTACCTCTCCTAAACAACATTTTTCTAATATTACATCCATGTACATTCCATTCCATTTTAAACCATTCCATTCCTTTAAAAACCTTACGTTCAACCAAATATAGCCTAATTTAACGACAGTTTCACCCATAAACTTGATTATATCAAAGCAAAAAAAAAGGAATTGGCTACTGGCTTCACCCAAATCAAGGTTTAAGTTGGGTTAAGTCAAATTAGAACTCGATTGCTCTTTCATCTGGTAACGGCATAATATAAAATTATAAAAACAAAAAAAGGGGGAGAGTAACTTTAGTTTCCAAATTCTTTCTGTTTCGACTTCCAACCCCTTAATGGACACTCTTATCTTGGTTTCCTTAACCTCTTCTCTCCATCATTACATATTCTTAATCAGGTTATTTGTGACATCTTATGTTTTCACTTTTATATGTAGGCACCTCTTGACGACATTTTACACTGATAGAATACAATTGTTTGAGGGAGAGAAGCATTTTGAGGTAGCATCTATCAAGCTGAGTTTAAGTTAAAACTAATGGTTCAAACTCTACAATAACCAATTAAGAGTCAATTTCCTTACACTTCCTATATATTTTCTTTAGTTTTCTCTCGTTCTACTACCACTCGTCACTTCTAATTTCAAGTTTTAGTTTCCCCTCTAATTCCTTTGTTTGAAATTAAGATTGGTTATTCCATTTAACATTAACATTAACTCAACCCATTTTGATCTTATTTAAATTTAGTAGTTCGTAACTTTCCTATGTTATTCTGTTTCACTCTCTTTTTGTTTCTTCCTCAACACTTTTGTTCTGGCATACCAAGTTTTAGGGCATTTAGCCAAGAAGAAGGTTTTCCTTGCAACTTTTGAATTGCTCTAACTAAGATGATTAATGAGGAGCCTCTTCTTCGCTAGCGACTATGCTAACCTTCGCCACCTCCCACTATAAAAATTACTACAATCCGCGATGTTTTACTGATAAAATGTTGCAAATTGTAAAGAATTTTTGTGACATTTTAAAAACATCACGAAAAGTTTAAATATTAAAACGTCGCGGATTGATAACACTTTTTGCAAAGTTTTATTGAAGAAAACATCGCATAAGGCTTAGTTAAAACGTTCTATTGTAGGAGCAAAATGACGTCGTTTGGTTTTTAACCAAACGACATCGTTTTCGTTTTCTTAAAACCTCTACCACAGTCCCCCCACCTGTACACTGTATAGTCTTCAATTTGTTGCCGATCGCTATTGCTAAGTCTTTGTCGAGCTTCTCCTCCCTCCTTTCGACCTTCTATTTGGGCTTCCAATATCTCTCCCCTTTCTTCGGTTTTAGCTATAAGCTTCATTTTCTAATACCCATTAAGCTTTGTTCTGTTTCTAATCTGTTGGTACTTTTTTGTAATTATGTTTTCTTATTCGATTTCGACGAATCCTTTTTGTGTTCATTTTGGGTCTAGATTTGAGTTACGAGTTCTTTTTATGATTTCTTTTAATTTTTTCAAATTCCTATTGAATCTTTGGTCATTTCTCTTAGCTTAGGAATCAAGGCTTAGATCTTATATTGGGCCATTCTGTGGAATTTGTTCCATATATTTTATTCTTATGTGTCATTAGCTCCCTGAGTTTCAATCACATGCTTATTTTAAAGTTGAAACGTTCAATCTGTAACTCAAATTCAATCAGATGCCTTTATACATGTAAAAAGAACATCCATTATGCTTAATTATTGCTTTAACAGTATAAGCTTTCAGTTTTCGTTTATGTTGAAAAAATGTACTTTGATGAATTCGTGGAAGTCGATATCACTGACTCAACTAATTGCTACTTCTTAATGACCAAGAAATTGTTTCAAGAGAAAACATTTTAGAGACATAAAGGGCATATCTAGGCCTTGACAATTATATTAATCTACCTAAATGAGATGTAATTAAGAATTAAAGATCAACGAG